>CAWVNZ010001613.1:0-54578 GCA_963930735.1 Dioctria linearis | reverse complement strand
CGACAGTAGAAAATTATTTTTTGAATAATTTACTATAGAAAAGGCAATCCCTGGCGTAATTAAAATTTGCGACAGTATAAAATTATTTTTTGAATAATTTACTATAGAAAAGTCAATCCCTGGCGAAATTAAAATTTGCGACAGTAGAAAATTATTTTTTGAATAATTTACTATAGAAAAGGCAATCCCTGGGATATTTAAAATTTGCGACAGTAGAAAATTATTTTTTGAATAATTTACTATAGAAAAGGCAATCCCTGGCTTATTTAAAATTTGCGACAGTAAAAAATTAATATTTTGAAAAATTTACTGTAGAAAAGTCAATCCCTGGCGCAATTGAAATTTGCGACAGTAAAAAATTATTTTTTGAATAATTTACTATAGAAAAGGCAATCCCTGGCGCACTTAAAATTTGCGACAGTATAAAATTATTTTTTGCAAAATTTACTATAGAAAAGGCAATCCCTGGCGTAATTAAAATTTGCGACAGTATAGAATTATTTTTTGAATAATTTACTATAGAAAAGGCAATCCCTGGCGTAATTAAAATTTGCGACAGTATAAAAGTATTTTTTGAATAATTTACTATAGAAAAGGCAATCCCTGGCGTAATTAAAATTTGCGACAATAGAAAATTATTTTTTGAATAATTTACTATAGAAAAGGCAATCCCTGGCGCACTTAAAATTTGCGACAGTAAAAAATTATTTTTTGAATAATTTACTATAGAAAAGGCAATCCCTGGCGCACTTAAAATTTGCGACAGTATAAAATTATTTTTTGCAAAATTTACTATAGAAAAGGCAATCCCTGGCGTAATTAAAATTTGCGACAGTATAAAATTATTTTTTGAATAATTTACTATAGAAAAGGCAATCCCTGGCGTAATTAAAATTTGCGACAGTATAAAGTTATTTTTTGAATAATTTACTGTAGAAAAGGCAATCCCTGGCGCACTTAAAATTTGCGACAGTAAAAAATTATTTTTTGAATAATTTACTATAGAAAAGGCAATCCCTGGCGTAATTAAAATTTGCGACAGTAGTAAATTATTTTTTGAATAATTTACTATAGAAAAGGCAATCCCTGGCGCACTTAAAATTTGCGACAGTAAAAAATTATTTTTTGAATAATTTACTATAGAAGAGGCAATCCCTGGGATATTCAAAATTTGCGACAGTATAAAATTATTTTTTGCAAAATTTACTATAGAAAAGGCAATCCCTGGCGTAATTAAAATTTGCGAGAGTAGAAAATTATTTTTTGAATAATTTACTATAGAAAAGGCAATCCTTGGCGTAATTAAAATTTGCGACAGTATAAAATTATTTTTTGAATAATTTACTATAGAAAAGGCAATCCCTGGCGTAATTAAAATATGCGACAGTATAAAATTATTTTTTGAATAATTTACTATAGGAAAGGCAATCGCTGGCGTAATTAAAATTTGCGACAGTAGAAAATTATTTTTTGAATAATTTACTATAGAAAAGGCAATCCCTGGCGTATTTAAAATTTGCGACAGTAAAAAATTAATTTGTGAAAAATTTACCTGGCGAAATTGAAATTTGCGAGAGTAAAAAATTATTTTTTGAATAATTTACTATAGCAAAGGCAATCCCTGGCGTAATTAAAATTTGCGACAGTAAAAAATTATTTTTTGAATAATTTACTATAGAAAAGGTAATCCCTGGCGTAATTAAAATTTGCGACAGTAGAAAATTATTTTTTGAATAATTTACTATAGAAAAGGCAATCCCTGGCGCACTTAAAATTTGCGACAGTAAAAAATTATTTTTTGAATAATTTACTATAGAAAAGGCAATCCCTGGGATATTTAAAATTTGCGACAGTATAAAATTAATTTTTAAAAATTTACTGTAGAAAAGGCAATCCCTGGCGCAATTAAAATTTGCGACAGTAAAAAATTATTTTTTGAATAATTTACTATAGAAAAGGCAATCCCTGGCGCACTTAAAATTTGCCACAGTATAAAATTATTTTTTGCAAAATTTACTATAGAAAAGGCAATCCCTGGCGTAATTAAAATTTGCGACAGTATAAAATTATTTTTTGAATAATTTACTATAGAAAAGGCAATCCCTGGCGTAATTAAAATTTGCGACAGTATAAAATTAATTTGTGAAAAATTTACCTGGCGAAATTGAAATTTGCGAGAGTAAAAAATTATTTTTTGAATAATTTACTATAGCAAAGGCAATCCCTGGCGTAATTAAAATTTGCGACAGTAAAAAATTATTTTTTGAATAATTTACTATAGAAAAGGCAATCCCTGGCGCACTTAAAATTTGCGACAGTAAAAAATTATTTTTTGAATAATTTACTATAGAAAAGGCAATCCCTGGCGTATTTAAAATTTGCGACAGTAGAAAATTATTTTTTGAATAATTTACTATAGAAAAGGCAATCCCTGGCGTATTTAAAATTTGCGACAGTAAAAACTTAATATTTTGAAAAATTTACTGTAGAAAAGGCAATCCCTGGCGCAATTAAAATTTGCGACAGTAAAAAATTATTTTTTGAATAATTTACTATAGAAAAGGCAATCCCTGGCGCACTTAAAATTTGCAACAGTATAAAATTATTTTTTGCAAAATTTACTATAGAAGAAGCAATCCCTGGCGTAATTAAAATTTGCGACAGTATAAAATTATTTTTTGAATAATTTACTATAGAAAAGGCAATCCCTGGCGTAATTAAAATTTGCGGCAGTAGAAAATTATTTTTTGAATAATTTACTATAGAAAAGGCAATCCCTGGCGTAATTAAAATTTGCGACAGTAAAAAATTAATATTTTGAAAAATTTACTGTAGAAAAGGCAATCCCTGGCGCAATTAAAATTTGCGACAGTAAAAAATTATTTTTTGAATAATTTACTATAGAAAAGGCAATCCCTGGCGCACTTAAAATTTGCGACAGTATAAAATTATTTTTTGCAAAATTTACTATAGAAAAGGCAATCCCTGGCTTAATTAAAATTTGCGACAGTATAAAATTATTTTTTGAATAATTTACTATAGAAAAGGCAATCCCTGGCGTAATTAAAATTTGCGACAGTATAAAATTATTTTTTGAACAATTTACTATAGAAAAGGCAATCCCTGGCGTAATTAAAATTTGCGACAGTAGAAAATTATTTTTTGAATAATTTACTATAGAAAAGGCAATCCCTGGGATATTTAAAATTTGCGACAATAGAAAATTATTTTTTGAATAATTTACTATAGAAAAGGCAATCCCTGGCGTATTTAAAATTTGCGACAGTAAAAAATTAATATTTTGAAAAATTTACTGTAGAAAAGGCAATCCCTGGCGCAATTAAAATTTGCGACAGTAAAAAATTATTTTTTGAATAATTTACTATAGAAAAGGCAATCCCTGGCGCACTTAAAATTTGCGACAGTATAAAATTATTTTTTGCAAAATTTACTATAGAAAAGGCAATCCCTGGCGTAATTAAAATTTGCGAGAGTATAAAATTATTTTTTGAATAATTTACTATAGAAAAGGCAATCCCTGGCGTAATTAAAATTTGCGACAGTATAAAATTATTTTTTGAATAATTTACTATAGAAAAGGCAATCCCTGGCGCACTTAAATTTGCGACAGTAAAAAATTATTTTTTGAATAATTTACTATAGAAAAGGCAATCCCTGGCGTATTTAAAATTTGCGACAGTAGAAAATTATTTTTTGAATAATTTACTATAGAAAAGGCAATCCCTGGCGCACTTAAAATTTGCGACAGTAAAAAATTATTTTTTGAATAATTTACTATAGAAAAGGCAATCCCTGGGATATTTAAAATTTGCGACAGTCTAAAATTATTTTTTGCAAAATTTACTATAGAAAAGGCAATCCCTGGCGTAATTAAAATTTGCGACAGTATAAAATTATTTTTTGAATAATTTACTATAGAAAAGGCAATCCCTGGCGTAATTAAAATTTGCGACAGTAGAAAATTATTTTTTGAATAATTTACTATAGAATAGGCAATCCCTGGCGTATTTAAAATTTGCGACATTTAAAAATTAATTTGTGAAAAATTTACCTGGCGAAATTGAAATTTGCGAGAGTAAAAAATTATTTTTTGAATAATTTACTATAGAAAAGACAATCCCTGGCGCACTTAAAATTTGCGACAGTATAAAATTATTTTTTGCAAAATTTACTATAGAAAAGGCAATCCCTGGCGTAATTAAAATTTGCGACAGTATAAAATTATTTTTTGAATAATTTACTATAGAAAAGGCAATCCCTGGCGTAATTAAAATTTGCGACAGTATAAAATTATTTTTTGAACAATTTACTATAGAAAAGGCAATCCCTGGCGTAATTAAAATTTGCGACAGTATAAAATTATTTTTTGAATAATTTACTATAGAAAAGGCAATCCCTGGCGTAATTAAAATTTGCGGCAGTAGAAAATTATTTTTTGAATAATTTACTATAGAAAGGGCAATCCCTGGCGTAATTAAAATTTGCGACAGTAAAAAATTAATATTTTGAAAAATTTACTGTAGAAAAGGCAATCCCTGGCGCAATTAAAATTTGCGACAGTAAAAAATTATTTTTTGAATAATTTACTATAGAAAAGGCAATCCCTGGCGCACTTAAAATTTGCGACAGTATAAAATTATTTTTTGCAAAATTTACTATAGAAAAGGCAATCCCTGGCTTAATTAAAATTTGCGACAGTATAAAATTATTTTTTGAATAATTTACTATAGAAAAGGCAATCCCTGGCGTAATTAAAATTTGCGACAGTATAAAATTATTTTTTGAATAATTTACTATAGAAAAGGCAATCCCTGGCGCACTTAAATTTGCGACAGTAAAAAATTATTTTTTGAATAATTTACTATAGAAAAGGCAATCCCTGGCGTATTTAAAATTTGCAACAGTAGAAAATTATTTTTTGAATAATTTACTATAGAAAAGGCAATCCCTGGCGCAGTAAATTTGCGACAGTAAAAAATTATTTTTTGAATAATTTACTATAGAAAAGGCAATCCCTGGGATATTTAAAATTTGCGACAGTATAAAATTATTTTTTGCAAAATTTACTATAGAAAAGGCAATCCCTGGCGTAATTAAAATTTGCGACAGTATAAAATTATTTTTTGAATAATTTACTATAGAAAAGGCAATCCCTGGCGTATTTAAAATTTGCAACAGTAGAAAATTATTTTTTGAATAATTTACTATAGAAAAGGCAATCCCTGGCGCACTAAATTTGCGACAGTAAAAAATTATTTTTTGAATAATTTACTATAGAAAAGGCAATCCCTGGGATATTTAAAATTTGCGACAGTATAAAATTATTTTTTGCAAAATTTACTATAGAAAAGGCAATCCCTGGCGCACTTAAATTTTGCGACAGTAAAAAATTATTTTTTGAATAATTTACTATAGAAAAGGCAATCCCTGGCGTAATTAAAATTTGCGACAGAAAAAAATTAGTTTTTGAAAAATTTACTGTAGAAAAGGCAATCCCTGGCGCAATTAAAACTTGCGACAGTATAAAATTATTTTTTGCAAAATTTACTATAGAAAAGGCAATCCCTGGCTTAATTAAAATTTGCGACAGTATAAAATTATTTTTTGAATAATTTACTATAGAAAAGGCAATCCCTGGCGTAATTAAAATTTGCGACAGTATAAAATTATTTTTTGAACAATTTACTATAGAAAAGGCAATCCCTGGCGTAATTAAAATTTGCGACAGTAGAAAATTATTTTTTGAATAATTTACTATAGAAAAGGCAATCCCTGGGATATTTAAAATTTGCGACAGTAGAAAATTATTTTTTGAATAATTTACTATAGAAAAGGCAATCCCTGGCGTATTTAAAATTTGCGACAGTAAAAAATTAATATTTTGAAAAATTTACTGTAGAAAAGGCAATCCCTGGCGCAATTAAAATTTGCGACAGTAAAAAATTATTGTTTAAATAATTTACTATAGAAAAGGCAATCCCTGGCGCACTTAAACTTTGCGACAGTATAAAATTATTTTTTGCAAAATTTACTATAGAAAAGGCAATCCCTGGCGTAATTAAAATTTGCGACAGTTTAAAATTATTTTTTGAATAATTTACTATAGAAAAGGCAATCCCTGGCGTAATTAAAATTTGCGACAGTATAAAATTATTTTTTGAATAATTTACTATAGAAAAGGCAATCCCTGGCGCACTTAAAATTTGCGACAGTAAAAAATTATTTTTTGAATAATTTACTATAGAAAAGGCAATCCCTGGCGTAATTAAAATTTGCGACAGTAGAAAATTATTTTTTGAATAATTTACTATAGAAAAGGCAATCCCTGGCGCACTTAAAATTTGCGACAGTAAAAAATTATTTTTTGAATAATTTACTATAGAAAATGCAATCCCTGGGATATTTAAAATTTGCGACAGTATAAAATTATTTTTTGCAAAATTTACTATAGAAAAGGCAATCCCTGGCGTAATTAAAATTTGCGACAGTATAAAATTATTTTTTGAATAATTTACTATAGAAAAGGCAATCCCTGGCGCAATTAAAATTTGCGACAGTAGAAAATTATTTTTTGAATAATTTACGATAGAGTAGGCATTCCCTGGCGTATTTAAAATTTGCGACAGTAAAAAATTAATTTGTGAAAAATTTACCTGGCGAAATTGAAATTTGCGAGAGTAAAAAATTATTTTTTGAATAATTTACTATAGAAAAGACAATCCCTGGCGCACTTAAAATTTGCGACAGTATAAAATTATTTTTTGCAAAATTTACTATAGAAAGGCAATCCCTGGCGTCATTAAAATTTGCGACAGTATAAAATTATTTTTTGAATAATTTACTATAGAAAAGGCAATCCCTGGCGTAATTAAAATTTGCGACAGTATAAAATTATTTTTTGAATAATTTACTATAGAAAAGGCAATCCTTGGCGTAATTAAAATTTGCGACAGTAGAAAATTATTTTTTGAATAATTTACTATAGAAAAGGCAATCCCTGGCGTAATTAAAATTTGCGACAGTAAAAAATTAGTTTTTGAAAAATTTACTGTAGAAAAGGCAATACCTGGCGCAATTAAAAGTTGCGATAGTAAAAAATTATTTTTTGAATAATTTACTATAGAAAAGGCAATCCCTGGCGTAATTAAAATTTGCGACAGTAGAAAATTATTTTTTGAATAATTTACTATAGAAAAGGCAATCCCTGGCGTAATTAAAATTTGCGGCAGTAAAAAATTAGTTTTTGAAAAATTTACTGTAGAAAAGGCAATCCCTGGCGCAATTAAAATTTGCGACAGTAAAAAATTATTTTTTGAATAATTTACTATAGAAAAGGCAATCCCTGGCGCACTTAAAATTTGCGACAGTATAAAATTATTTTTTGCAAAATTTACTATAGAAAAGGCAATCCCTGGCTTAATTAAAATTTGCGACAGTATAAAATTATTTTTTGAATAATTTACTATAGAAAAGGCAATCCCTGGCGTCATTAAAATTTGAGACAGTATAAAATTATTTTTTGAATAATTTACTATAGAAAAGGCAATCAATGGCGTAATTAAAATTTGCGACAGTATAAAATTATTTTTATTATTTTTTGAATAATTTACTATAGAAAAGGCAATCCCTGGCGTAATTAAAATTTGCGACAGTAGAAAATTATTTTTTGAATAATTTACTATAGAATAGGCAATCCCTGGCGTATTTAAAATTTGCGACAATAAAAAATTAATTTGTGAAAAATTTACCTGGCGAAATTGAAATTTGCGAGAGTAAAAAATTATTTTTTGAATAATTTACTATAGAAAAGGCAATCCCTGGAGCACTTAAAATTTGCGACAGTAAAAAATTATTTTTTGAATAATTTACTATAGAAAAGGCAATCCCTGGGATATTTAAAATTTGCGACAGTATAAAATTATTTTTTGCAAAATTTACTATAGAAAAGGCAATCCCTGGCGTAATTAAAATTTGCGACAGTAGAAAATTATTTTTTGAATAATTTACTATAGAAAAGGCAATCCCTGGCGTATTTAAAATTTGCGACAGTAAAAAATTAATATTTTGAAAAATTTACTGTAGAAAAGGCAATCCCTGGCGCAATTAAAATTTGCGACAGTAAAAAATTATTTTTTAAATAATTTACTATAGAAAAGGTAATCCCTGGCGTATTTAAAATTTGCGACAGTAGAACATTATTTTTTGAATAATTTACTATAGAAAAGGCAATCCCTGGCGTATTTAAAATTTGCGACAGTATAAAATTAATATTTTGAAAAATTTACTGTAGAAAAGGCAATCCCTGGGATATTTAAAATTTGCGACAGTAGAAAATTATTTTTTGAATAATTTACTATAGAAAAGGCAATCCCTGGCGTATTTAAAATTTGCGACAGTAAAAAATTAATATTTTGAAAAATTTACTGTAGAAAAGGCAATCCCTGGCGCAATTAAAATTTGCGACAGTAAAAAATTATTTTTTGAATAATTTACTATAGAAATGGCAATCCCTGGCGCACTTAAAATTTGCGACAGTATAAAATTATTTTTTGCAAAATTTACTATAGAAAAGGCAATCCCTGGCGTAATTAAAATTTTCGACAGTAAAAATTATTTTTTGAATAATTTACTATAGAAAAGGCAATCCCTGGGATATTTAAAATTTGCGAGAGTAGAAAATTATTTTTTGAATAATTTACTATAGAAAAGGCAATCCCTGGGATATTTAAAATTTGCGACAGTAGAAAATTATTTTTTTAATAATTTACTATAGAAAAGGCAATCCCTGGCGCAATTAAAATTTGCGACAGTAAAAAATTATTTTTTGAATAATTTACTATAGAAAAGGCAATCCCTGGCGTAATTAAAATTTGCGACAGTATAAAATTATTTTTTGAATAATTTACTATAGAAAAGGCAATCCCTGGCGCACTTAAAATTTGCGACAGTATAAAATTATTTTTTTGAATAATTTACTATAGAAAAGCCAATCCCTGGCGTAATTAAAATTTGCGACAGTATAAAATTATTTTTTGAATAATTTACTATAGAAAAGGCAATCCCTGGCGTAATTAAAATTTGCGACAGTAGAAAATTATTTTTTGAATAATTTACTATAGAAAAGGCAATCCCTGGCGTATTTAAAATTTGCGACAGTAAAAAATTAATTTGTGAAAAATTTACCTGGCGAAATTGAAATTTGCGAGAGTAAAAAATTATTTTTTGAATAATTTACTATAGAAAAGGCAATCCCTGGCGTAATTAAAATTTGCGACAGTAAAAAATTATTTTTTGTATAATTTACTATAGAAAAAGCAATCCCTGGCGCACTTAAAATTTGCGACAGTAAAAAATTATTTTATGAATAATTTACTATAGAAAAGGCAATCCCTGTTGTAATTAAAATTTGCGACAGTAAAAAATTAATATTTTGAAAAATTTACTGTAGAAAAGGCAATCCCTGGCGCAATTAAAATTTGCGACAGTAAAAAATTATTATTTGAATAATTTACTATAGAAAAGGCAATCCCTGGCGCACTTAAAATTTGCGACAGTATAAAATTATTTTTTGCAAAATTTACTATAGAAAAGGCAATCCCTGGCTTAATTAAAATTTGCGACAGTATAAAATTAGTTTTTGAATAATTTACTATAGAAAAGGCAATCCCTGGGATATTTAAAATTTGCGACAGTAGAAAATTATTTTTTGAATAATTTACTATAGAAAAGGCAATCCCTGGCGTAATTAAAATTTGCGACAGTAGAAAATTATTTTTTGAATAATTTACTATAGAATAGGCAATCCCTGGCGTATTTAAAATTTGCGACAGTAAAAAATTAATTTGTGAAAAATTTACCAGGCGAAATTGAAATTTGCGAGAGTAAAAAATTATTTTTTGAATAATTTACTATAGAAAAGACAATCCCTGGCGCACTTAAAATTTGCGACAGTATAAAATTATTTTTTGCAAAATTTACTATAGAAAAGGCAATCCCTGGCGAAATTAAAATTTGCGACAGTATAAAATTATTTTATGAATAATTTACTATAGCAAAGGCAATCCCTGGCGTAATTAAAATTTGCGACAGTATAAAATTATTTTTTGAATAATTTACTATAGAAAAGGCAATCCCTGGCGTAATTAAAATTTGCGACAGTAAAAAATTATTTTTTGTATAATTTACTATAGAAATAGCAATCCCTGGCGTATTTAAAATTTGCGACATTAGAACATTATTTTTTGAATAATTTACTATAGAAAAGGCAATCCCTGGCGTATTTAAAATTTGCGACAGTATAAAATTAATATTTTGAAAAATTTACTGTAGAAAAGGCAATCCCTGGGATATTTAAAATTTGCGACAATAGAAAATTATTTTTTGAATAATTTACTATAGAAAAGGCAATCCCTGGCGTATTTAAAATTTGCGACAGTAAAAAATTAATATTTTGAAAAATTTACTGTAGAAAAGGCAATCTCTGGCGCAATTAAAATTTGCGACAGTAGAAAATTATTTTTTGAATAATTTACTATAGAAAAGGCAATCCCTGGCGTATTTAAAATTTGCGACAGTAAAAAATTAATTTGTGAAAAATTTACCTGGCGAAATTGAAATTTGCGAGAGTAAAAAATTATTTTTTGAATAATTTACTATAGAAAAGGCAATCCCTGGCGTAATTAAAATTTGCGACAGTAAAAAATTATTTTTTGTATAATTTACTATAGAAAAAGCAATCCCTGGCGCACTTAAAATTTGCGACAGTAAAAAATTATTTTATGAATAATTTACTATAGAAAAGGCAATCCCTGTTGTAATTAAAATTTGCGACAGTAAAAAATTAATATTTTGAAAAATTTACTGTAGAAAAGGCAATCCCTGGCGCAATTAAAATTTGCGACAGTAAAAAATTATTATTTCAATAATTTACTATAGAAAAGGCAATCCCTGGCGCACTTAAAATTTGCGACAGTATAAAATTATTTTTTGCAAAATTTACTATAGAAAAGGCAATCCCTGGCTTAATTAAAATTTGCGACAGTATAAAATTAGTTTTTGAATAATTTACTATAGAAAAGGCAATCCCTGGGATATTTAAAATTTGCGACAGTAGAAAATTATTTTTTGAATAATTTACTATAGAAAAGGCAATCCCTGGCGTAATTAAAATTTGCGACAGTAGAAAATTATTTTTTGAATAATTTACTATAGAATAGGCAATCCCTGGCGTATTTAAAATTTGCGACAGTAAAAAATTAATTTGTGAAAAATTTACCAGGCGAAATTGAAATTTGCGAGAGTAAAAAATTATTTTTTGAATAATTTACTATAGAAAAGACAATCCCTGGCGCACTTAAAATTTGCGACAGTATAAAATTATTTTTTGCAGAATTTACTATAGAAAAGGCAATCCCTGGCGAAATTAAAATTTGCGACAGTATAAAATTATTTTATGAATAATTTACTATAGCAAAGGCAATCCCTGGCGTAATTAAAATTTGCGACAGTATAAAATTATTTTTTGAATAATTTACTATAGAAAAGGCAATCCCTGGCGTAATTAAAATTTGCGACAGTAAAAAATTATTTTTTGTATAATTTACTATAGAAATAGCAATCCCTGGCGTATTTAAAATTTGCGACAGTAGAACATTATTTTTTGAATAATTTACTATAGAAAAGGCAATCCCTGGCGTATTTAAAATTTGCGACAGTATAAAATTAATATTTTGAAAAATTTACTGTAGAAAAGGCAATCCCTGGGATATTTAAAATTTGAGACAATAGAAAATTATTTTTTGAATTATTTACTATAGAAAAGGCAATCCCTGGCGTATTTAAAATTTGCGACAGTAAAAAATTAATATTTTGAAAAATTTACTGTAGAAAAGGCAATCCCTGGCGCAATTAAAATTTGCGACAGTAAAAAATTATTTTTTGAATAATTTACTATAGAAAAGGCAATCCCTGGCGCACTTAAAATTTGCGACAGTATAAAATTATTTTTTGCAAAATTTACTATAGAAAAGGCAATCCCTGGCGTAATTAAAATTTTCGACAGTAAAAATTATTTTTTGAATAATTTACTATAGAAAAGGCAATCCCTGGGATATTTAAAATTTGCGAGAGTAGAAAATTATTTTTTGAATAATTTACTATAGAAAAGGCAATCCCTGGGATATTTAAAATTTGGGACAGTAGAAAATTATTTTTTGAATAATTTACTATAGAAAAGGCAATCCCTGGCGCAATTAAAATTTGCGACAGTAAAAAATTATTTTTTGAATAATTTACTATAGAAAAGGCAATCCCTGGCGTAATTAAAATTTGCGACAGTATAAAATTATTTTTTGAATAATTTACTATAGAAAAGGCAATCCCTGGCGCACTTAAAATTTGCGACAGTATAAAATTATTTTTTTGAATAATTTACTATAGAAAAGCCAATCCCTGGCGTAATTAAAATTTGCGACAGTATAAAATTATTTTTTGAATAATTTACTATAGAAAAGGCAATCCCTGGCGTAATTAAAATTTGCGACAGTAGAAAATTATTTTTTGAATAATTTACTATAGAAAAGGCAATCCCTGGCGTATTTAAAATTTGCGACAGTAAAAAATTAATTTGTGAAAAATTTACCTGGCGAAATTGAAATTTGCGAGAGTAAAAAATTATTTTTTGAATAATTTACTATAGAAAAGGCAATCCCTGGCGTAATTAAAATTTGCGACAGTAAAAAATTATTTTTTGTATAATTTACTATAGAAGAAGCAATCCCTGGCGCACTTAAAATTTGCGACAGTAAAAAATTATTTTATGAATAATTTACTATAGAAAAGGCAATCCCTGTTGTAATTAAAATTTGCGACAGTAAAAAATTAATATTTTGAAAAATTTACTGTAGAAAAGGCAATCCCTGGCGCAATTAAAATTTGCGACAGTAAAAAATTATTATTTGAATAATTTACTATAGAAAAGGCAATCCCTGGCGCACTTAAAATTTGCGACAGTATAAAATTATTTTTTGCAAAATTTACTATAGAAAAGGCAATCCCTGGCTTAATTAAAATTTGCGACAGTATAAAATTAGTTTTTGAATAATTTACTATAGAAAAGGCAATCCCTGGCGTAATTAAAATTTGCGACAGTATAAAATTATTTTTTGAACAATTTACTATAGAAAAGGCAATCCCTGGCGTAATTAAAATTTGCGACAGTAGAAAATTATTTTTTGAATAATTTACTATAGAAAAGGCAATCCCTGGGATATTTAAAATTTGCGACAGTAGAAAATATTTTTTTGAATAATTTACTATAGAAAAGGCAATCCCTGGCGTAATTAAAATTTGCGACAGTAGAAAATTATTTTTTGAATAATTTACTATAGAATAGGCAATCCCTGGCGTATTTAAAATTTGCGACAGTAAAAAATTAATTTGTGAAAAATTTACCAGGCGAAATTGAAATTTGCGAGAGTAAAAAATTATTTTTTGAAAAATTTACCAGGCGAAATTAAAATTTGCGACAGTAAAAAATTAATTTGTGAAAAATTTACCTGGCGAAATTGAAATTTGCGAGAGTAAAAAATTATTTTTTGAATAATTTACTCTAGAAAAGGCAATCCCTGGCGCACTTAAAATTTGCGACAGTAAAAAATTATTTTTTGAATAATTTACTATAGAAAAGGTAATCCCTGGGATATTTAAAATTTGCGACAGTATAAAATTATTTTTTGCAAAATTTACTATAGAAAAGGCAATCCCTGGCGTAATTAAAATTTGCAACAGTAGAAAATTATTTTTTGAATAATTTACTATAGAAAAGGCAATCCCTGGCGTATTTAAAATTTGCGACAGTAAAAATTTAATATTTTGAAAAATTTACTGTAGAAAAGGCAATCCCTGGCGCAATTAAAATTTGCGACAGTAAAAAATTATTTTTTGAATAATTTACTATAGAAAAGGCAATCCCTGGCGTATTTAAAATTTGCGACAGTAGAAAATTATTTTTTGAATAATTTACTATAGAAAAGGCAATCCCTGGCGTATTTAAAATTTGCGACAGTAAAAAATTAATAGTTTGAAAAATTTACTGTAGAAAAGGCAATCCCTGGGATATTTAAAATTTGCGACAGTAGAAAATTATTTTTTGAATAATTTACTATAGAAAGGGCAATCCCTGGCGTATTTAAAATTTGCGACAGTAAAAAATTAATATTTTGAAAAATTTACTGTAGAAAAGGCAATCCCTGGCGCAATTAAAATTTGCGACAGTAAAAAATTATTTTTCGAATAATTTACTATAGAAAAGGCAATCCCTGGCGCACTTAAAATTTGCGACAGTATAAAATTATTTTTTGCAAAATTTACTATAGAAAACGCAATCCCTGGCGTAATTAAAATTTTCGACAGTAAAAAATTATTTTTTGAATAATTTACTATAGAAAAGGCAATCCCTGGGATATTTAAAATTTGCGACAGTAGAAAATTATTTTTTGAATAATTTACTATAGAAAAGGCAATCCCTGCCGTATTTAAAATTTGCGACAGTAAAAAATTAATATTTTGAAAAATTTACTGTAGAAAAGGCAATCCCTGGCGCAATTAAAATTTGCGACAGTAAAAAATTATTTTTTGAATAATTTACTATAGAAAAGGCAATCCCTGGCGTAATTAAAATTTGCGACGGTATAAAATTATTTTTTGAATAATTTACTATAGAAAAGGCAATACTTGGCGCACTTAAAATTTGCGACAGTATAAAATTATTTTTTGAATAATTTACTATAGAAAAGGCAATCCCTGGCGTAATTAAAATTTGCGACAGTATAAAATTATTTTTTGAATAATTTACGATAGAAAAGGCAATCCCTGGCGTAATTAAAATTTGCGACAGTAGAAAATTATTTTTTGAATAATTTACTATAGAAAAGGCAATCCCTGGCGTATTTAAAATTTGCGACAGTAAAAAATTAATTTGTGAAAAATTTACCTGGCGAAATTGAAATTTGCGAGAGTAAAAAATTATTTTTTGAATAATTTACTATAGAAAAGACAATCCCTGGCGCACTTAAAATTTGCGACAGTATAAAATTATTTTTTGCAAAATTTACTATAGAAAAGGCAATACCTGGCGTAATTAAAATTTTCGACAGTATAAAATTATTTTTTGAATAATTTACTATAGAATAGGCAATCCCTGGCGTAATTAAAATTTGCGACAGTATAAAATTATTTTTTGAATAATTTACTATAGAAAAGGCAATCCCTGGCGTAATTAAAATTTGCGACAGTATAAAATTATTTTTTGAATAATTTACTATAGAAAAGGCAATCCCTGGCGTAATTAAAATTTGCGACAGTATAAAATTATTTTTTGAATAATTTACTATAGAAAAGGCAATCCCTGGCGTAATTAAAATTTGCGACAGTAGAAAATTATTTTTTGAATAATTTACTATAGAAAAGGCAATCCCTGGCGTATTTAAAATTTGCGACAGTAAAAAATTAATTTGTGAAAAATTTACCTGGCGAAATTGAAATTTGCGAGAGTAATAAATTATTTTTTGAATAATTTACTATAGAAAAGGCAATCCCTGGCGTAATTAAAACTTGCGACAGTAAAAAATTATTTTTTGAATAATTTACTATAGAAAAGGCAATCCCTGGCGCACTTAAAATTTGCGACAGTAAAAAATTATTTTTTGAATAATTTACTATAGAAAAGGCAATCCCTGGCGTAATTAAAATTTGCGACAGTAGAAAATTATTTTTTGAATAATTTACTATAGAAAAGGCAATCCCTGGCGTAATTAAAATTTGCGACAGTAAAAAATTAATATTTTGAAAAATTTACTGTAGAAAAGGCAATCCCTGGTGCAATTAAAATTTGCGACAGTAAAAAATTATTTTTTGAATAATTTACTATAGAAAAGGCAATCCCTGGCGCACTTAAAATTTGCGACAGTATAAAATTATTTTTTGCAAAAATTACTATAGAAAAGGCAATCCCTGGCTTAATTAAAATTTGCGACAGTATAAAATTATTTTTTGAATAATTTACTATAGAAAAGGCAATCCCTGGCGTAATTAAAATTTGCGACAGTATAAAATTATTTTTTGAACAATTTACTATAGAAAAGGCAATCCCTGGCGTAATTAAAATTTGCGACAGTAGAAAATTATTTTTTGAATAATTTACTATAGAAAAGGCAATCCCTGGGATATTTAAAATTTGCGACAGTAGAAAATTATTTTTTGAATAATTTACTATAGAAAAGGCAATCCCTGGCGTATTTAAAATTTGCGACAGTAAAAAATTAATATTTTGAAAAATTTACTGTAGAAAAGGCAATCCCTGGCGCAATTAAAATTTGCGACAGTAAAAAATTATTTTTTGAATAATTTACTATAGAAAAGGCAATCCCTAGCGCACTTAAAATTTGCGACAGTATAAAATTATTTTTTGCAAAATTTACTATAGAAAAGGCAATCCCTGGCGTAATTAAAATTTGCGACAGTATAAAATTATTTTTTGAATAATTTACTATAGAAAAGGCAATCCCTGGCGTAATTAAAATTTGCGACAGTATAAAATTATTTTTTGAATAATTTACTATAGAAAAGGCAATCCCTGACGCACTTAAAATTTGCGACAGTAAAAAATTATTTTTTGAATAATTTACTATAGAAAAGGCAATCCCTGGCGTAATTAAAATTTGCGACAGTATAAAATTATTTTTTGCAAAATTTACTATAGAAAAGGCAATCCCTGGCGTAATTAAAGTTTGCGACAGTATAAAATTATATTTTGCAAAATTTACTATAGAAAAGGCAATCCCTGGCGTAATTAAAATTTGCGACAGTATAAAATTATTTTTTGAATAATTTACTATAGAAAAGGCAATCCCTGGCGTAATTAAAATTTGCGACAGTAAAAAATTAGTTTTTGAAAAATTTACTGTAGAAAAGGCAATCCCTGGCGCAATTAAAACTTGCGATAGTAAAAAATTATTTTTTGAATAATTTACTATAGAATAGGCAATCCATGGCGTATTTAAAATTTGCGACAGTAAAAAATTAATTTGTGAAAAATTTACCTGGCGAAATTGAAATTTGCGAGAGTAAAAAATTATTTTTTGAATAATTTACTATAGAAAAGACAATCCCTGGCGCACTTAAAATTTGCGACAGTATAAAATTATTTTTTGCAAAATTTACTATAGAAAAGGCAATCCCTGGCGTAATTAAAATTTTCGACAGTATAAAATTATTTTTTGAATAATTTACTATAGAATAGGCAATCCCTGGCGTAATTAAAATTTGCGACAGTATAAAATTATTTTTTGAATAATTTACTATAGAAAAGGCAATCCCTGGCGTAATTAAAATTTGCGACAGTATAAAATTATTTTTTGAATAATTTACTATAGAAAAAGCAATCCCTGGCGCACTTAAAATTTGCGACAGTAAAAAATTATTTTTTGAATAATTTACTATAGAAAAGACAATCCCTGGCGTAATTAAAATTTGCGACAGTATAAAATTATTTTTTGCAAAATTTACTATAGAAAAGGCAATCCCTGGCGTAATTAAAATTTGCGACAGTATAAAATTATTTTTTGCAAAATTTACTATAGAAAAGGCAATCCCTGGCGTAATTAAAATTTGCGACAGTATAAAATTATTTTTTGAATAATTTACTATAGAAAAGGCAATCCCTGGCGTAATTAAAATTTGCGACAGTAAAAATTAGTTTTTGAAAAATTTACTGTAGAAAAGGCAATCCCTGGCGCAATTACAACTTGCGATAGTAAAAAATTATTTTTTGAATAATTTACTATAGAATAGGCAATCCATGGCGTATTTAAAATTTGCGACAGTAAAAAATTAATTTGTGAAAAATTTACCTGGCGAAATTGAAATTTGCGAGAGTAAAAAATTATTTTTTGAATAATTTACTATAGAAAAGACAATCCCTGGCGCACTTAAAATTTGCGACAGTATAAAATTATTTTTTGCAAAATTTACTATAGAAAAGGCAATCCCTGGCGTAATTAAAATTTTCGACAGTATAAAATTATTTTTTGAATAATTTACTATAGAATAGGCAATCCCTGGCGTAATTAAAATTTGCGACAGTATAAAATTATTTTTTGAATAATTTACTATAGAAAAGGCAATCCCTGGCGTAATTAAAATTTGTGACAGTAGAAAATTATTTTTTGAATAATTTACTATATAAAGGGCAATCCCTGGCGTAATTAAAATTTGCGACAGTAAAAAATTAGTTTTTGAAAAATTTTCTGTAGAAAAGGCAATCCCTGGCGCAATTAAAACTTGCGATAGTAAAAAATTATTTTTTGAATAATTTACTATAGAAAAGGCAATCCTTGGCGCACTTAAAATTTGCGACAGTAAAAAATTATTTTTTGAATAATTTACTATAGAAAAGGCAATCCCTGGGATATTTAAAATTTGCGACAGTATAAAATTATTTTTCGCAAAATTTACTATAGAAAGGCAATCCCTGGCGTAATTAAAATTTGCGACAGTATAAAATTATTTTTTGAATAATTTACTATAGAAAAGGCAATCCCTGGCGTAATTAAAATTTGCGACAGTAGAAAATTATTTTTTGAATAATTTACTATAGAAGAGGCAATCCCTGGCGTATTTAAAATTTGCGACAGTAAAAAATTAATTTGTGAAAAATTTACCTGGCGAAATTGAAATTTGCGAGAGTAAAAAATTATTTTTTGAATAATTTACTATAGAAAAGACAATCCCTGGCGTAATTAAAATTTGCGACAGTAAAAAATTAGTTTTTGAAAAATTTACTGTAGAAAAGCCAATCCCTGGCGCAATTAAAACTTGCGATAGTAAAAAATATTTTTTTGAATAATTTACTATAGAAAAGGCAATCCCTGGCGCACTTAAAATTTGCGACAGTAAACAATTATTTTTTGAATAATTTACTATAGAAAAGGCAATCCCTGGCGTAATTAAAATTTGAGACAGTAGAAAATTATTTTTTGAATAATTTACTGTAGAAAAGGCAATCCCTGGCGTAATTAAAATTTGCGACAGTAAAAAATTAGTTTTTGAAAAATTTACTGTAGAAAAGGCAATCCCTGGTGCAATTAAAATTTGCGACAGTAAAAAATTATTTTTTGAATAATTTACTATAGAAAAGGCAATCCCTGGCGCACTTAAAATTTGCGACAGTATAAAATTATTTTTTGCAAAATTTACTATAGAAAAGGCAATCCCTGGCTTAATTAAAATTTGCGACAGTATAAAATTATTTTTTGAATAATTTACTATATAAAAGGCAATCCCTGGCGTAATTAAAATTTGCGACAGTATAAAATTATTTTTTGAATAATTTACTATAGAAAAGGCAATCCCTGGCGTAATTAAAATTTGCGACAGTATAAAATTATTTTTTGAATAATTTACTATAGAAAAGGCAATCCCTGGCGTAATTAAAATTTGCGACAGTAGAAAATTATTTTTTGAATAATTTACTATAGAATAGGCAATTCCTGGCGTATTTAAAATTTGCGACAGTAAAAAATTAATTTGTGAAAAATTTACCTGGCGAAATTGAAATTTGCGAGAGTAAAAAATTATTTTTTGAATAATTTACTATAGAAAAGGCAATCCCTGGCGCACTTAAAATTTGCGACAGTAAAAAATTATTTTTTGAATAATTTACTATAGAAAAGGCAATCCCTGGGATATTTAAAATTTGCGACAGTATAAAATTATTTTTTGCAAAATTTACTATAGAAAAGGCAATCCTTGGCGTAATTAAAATTTGCGACAGTAGAAAATTATTTTTTTAATAATTTACTATAGAAAAGGCAATCCCTGGCGTATTTAAAATTTGCGACAGTAAAAAAGTAATATTTTGAAAAATTTACTGTAGAAAAGGCAATCCCTGGCGCAATTAAAATTTGCGACAGTAAAAAATTATTTTTTGAATAATTTACTATAGAAAAGGCAATCCCTGGCGTATTTAAAATTTGCGACAGTAGAAAATTATTTTTTGAATAATTTACTATAGAAAAGGCAATCCCTGGCGTATTTAAAATTTGCGACAGTAAAAAATTAATATTTTGAAAAATTTACTGTAGAAAAGGCAATCCCTGGGATATTTAAAATTTGCGACAGTAGAAAATTATTTTTTGAATAATTTACTATAGAAAAGGCAATCCCTGGCGTATTTAAAATTTGCGACAGTAAAAAATTAATATTTTGAAAAATTTACTGTAGAAAGGGCAATCCCTGGCGCAATTAAAATTTGCGACAGTAAAAAATTATTTTTTGAATAATTTACTATAGAAAAGCAATCCCTGGCGCACTTAAAATTTGCGACAGTATAAAAATTATTTTTTGCAAAATTTACTATAGAAAAGGCAATCATTGTCGTAATTAAAATTTTCGACAGTAAAAAATTATTTTTTGAATAATTTACTATAGAAAAGGCAATCCCTGGATATTTAAAATTTGCGACAGTAGAAAATTATTTTTTGAATAATTTACTATAGAAAAGGCAATCCCTGGCGTATTTAAAATTTGCGACAGTAAAAAATTAATATTTTGAAAAATTTACTGTAGAAAAGGCAATCCCTGGCGCAATTAAAATTTGCGACAGTAAAAAAATTATTTTTTGAATAATTTACTATAGAAAAGGCAATCCATGGCGTAATTAAAATTTGCGACAGTATAAAATTATTTTTTGAATAATTTACTATAGAAAAGGCAATCCCTGGCGCACTTAAAATTTGCGATAGTATAAAATTATTTTTTGAATAATTTAGTATAGAAAAGGCAATCCCTGGCGTAATTAAAATTTGCGACAGTATAAAATTATTTTTTGAATAATTTACTATAGAAAAGGCAATCCCTGGCGTAATTAAAATTTGCGACAGTAGAAAATTATTTTCTGAATAATTTACTATAGAAAAGGCAATCCCTGGCGTATTTAAAATTTGCGACAGTAAAAAATTAATTTGTGAAAAATTTACCTGGCGAAATGAAATTTGCGAGAGTAAAAAATTATTTTTTGAATAATTTACTATAGAAAAGGCAATCCCCTGGCGTAATTAAAATTTGCGACAGTAAAAAATTATTTTTTGAATAATTTACTATCGAAAAGGCAATCCCTGGCGCACTTAAAATTTGCGACAGTAAAAAAAATATTTTTTGAATAATTTACTATAGAAAAAGGCAATCCCTGGCGTATTTAAAATTTGCGGCAGTAGAAAATTATTTTTTGAATAATTACTATAGAAAAGGCAATCCCTGGCGTATTTAAAATTTGCGACAGTAAAAAATTAATATTTTGAAAAATTTACTGTAGAAAAGGCAATCCCTGGGATATTTAAAATTTGCGACAGTAGAAAATTATTTTTTGAATAATTTACTATAGAAAAGGCAATCCCTGGCGTATTTAAAATTTGCGACAGTAAAAAATTAATATTTTGAAAAATTTACTGTAGAAAAGGCAATCCATGGCGCAATTAAAATTTGCGACAGTAAAAAATTATTTTTTGAATATTTTACTATAGAAAAGGCAATCCCTGCGCACTTAAAATTTGCGACAGTATAAAATTATTTTTTGCAAAATTTACTATAGAAAAGGCAATCCCTGGCCTAATTAAAATTTTCGACAGTAAAAAATTATTTTTTGAATAATTTACTATAGAAAAGGCAATCCCTGGCGTAATTAAAATTTGCGACAGTAAAAAATTATTTTTTGAATAATTTACTATCGAAAAGGCAATCCCTGGCGCACTTAAAATTTGCGACAGTAAAAAATTATTTTTTGAATAATTTACTATAGAAAAGGCAATCCCTGGCGTATTTAAAATTTGCGGCAGTAGAAAATTATTTTTTGAATAATTTACTATAGAAAAGGCAATCCCTGGCGTATTTAAAATTTGCGACAGTAAAAAATTAATATTTTGAAAAATTTACTGTAGAAAAGGCAATCCCTGGGATATTTAAAATTTGCGACAGTAGAAAATTATTTTTTGAATAATTTACTATAGAAAAGGCAATCCCTGGCGTATTTAAAATTTGTGACAGTAAAAAATTAATATTTTGAAAAATTTGCTGTAGAAAAGACTATCCCTGGCCCAATTAAAATTTGCGACAGTAAAAAATTATTTTTTGAATAATTTACTATAGAAAAGGCAATCCCTGGCGCACTTAAAATTTGCGACAGTATAAAATTATTTTTTTGCAAAATTTACTATAGAAAAGGCAATCCCTGGCGCAATTAAAATTTGCGACAGTAGAAAATTATTTTTTGAATAATTTACTATAGTAAAGGCAATCCCTGGCGCACTTAAAATTTGCGACAGTAAAAAATTATTTTTTGAATAATTTACTATAGAAAAGGCAATCCCTGGCGTAATCAAAATTTGCGACAGTAGAAAATTATTTTTTGAATAATTTACTATAGAAAAGGCAATCCCTGGCGTAATTAAAATTTGCGAGAGTTGAAAATTATTTTTTGAATAATTTACTATAGAAAAGGCAATCACTGCCGTAATTAAAATTTGCGACAGTAGAAAATTATTTTTTGAATAATTTACTATAGAAAAAGCAATCCCTGGCGCACTTAAAATTTGCGACAGTAAAAAATTATTTTTTGAATAATTTACTATAGAAAAGGCAATCCCTGGCGTATTTAAAATTTGCGGCAGTAGAAAATTATTTTTTGAATAATTTACTATAGAAAAGGCAATCCCTGGCGTATTTAAAATTTGCGACAGTAAAAAATTAATATTTTGAAAAATTTACTGTAGAAAAGGCAATCCCTGGGATATTTAAAATTTGCGACAGTAGAAAATTATTTTTTGAATAATTTACTATAGAAAAGGCAATCCCTGGCGTATTTAAAATTTGCGACAGTAAAAAATTAATATTTTGAAAAATTTGCTGTAGAAAAGACTATCCCTGGCCCGACTATCCCTGGCCCAATTAAAATTTGCGACAGTAAAAAATTATTTTTTGAATAATTTACTATAGAAAAGGCAATCCTGGCGTACTTAAAATTTGCGACAGTATAAAATTATTTTTTTTGCAAAATTTACTATAGAAAAGGCAATCCCTGGCGCAATTAAAATTTGCGACAGTAGAAAATTATTTTTGAATAATTTACTATAGAAAAGGCAATCCCTGGCGCACTTAAAATTTGGCGACAGTAAAAAATTATTTTTTGAATAATTTACTATAGAAAAGGCAATCCTGGCGTAATCAAAATTTGCGACAGTAGAAAATTATTTTTTGAATAATTTACTATAGAAAAGGCAATCCCTGGCGTAATTAAAATTTGCGACAGTTGAAAATTATTTTTTGAATAATTTACTATAGAAAAGGCAATCACTGCCCTAATAAAATTTGCGACAGTAGAAAATTATTTTTTGAATAATTTACTATAGAAAAGGCAATCCCTGGCGCACTTAAAATTTGCGACAGTAAAAATTATTTTTTGAATAATTTACTATAGAAAAGGCAATCCCTGGCGTAATTAAAATTTCCGACAGTATAAAATTATTTTTTGAATAATTTACTATAGAAAAGGCAATCCCTGGCGCACTTAAAATTTGCGACAGTAAAAAATTATTTTTTGAATAATTTACTATAGAAAAGGCAATCCCTGGCGCACTTAAAATTTGCGACAGTAAAAAATTATTTTTTGAATAATTTACTATAGAAAGGCAATCCTGGCGTAATTAAAATTTGCGACAGTTGAAAATTATTTTTTGAATAATTTACTATAGAAAAGGCAATCCCTGGCGAATTAAAATTTGCGACAATATAAAATTAATTTTTGAAAAATTTACTGTAGAAAAGGCAATTCCTGGCGCAATTAAAATTTGCGACAGTAGAAAATTATTTTTTGAAAAATTACTATAGAAAAGGCAATCCCTGGCGCACTTAAAATTTGCGACAGTAAAAAATTATTTTTGAAAAATTACTGTAGAAAAGGCAATCCCTGGCGTAATTAAAATTTGCGACAGTAAAAAATTATTTTTTGCAAAATTTACTATAGAAAAGGCAATCCCTGGCGTAATTAAAATTTTCGACAGTAAAAAATTAATATTTTAAAAATTTACTGTCGAAAAGGCAATCCCTGGCGCAATTAAAATTTGCGACAGTAAAAAATTATTTTTTTGAATAATTTACTATAGAAAAGGCAATCCCTGGCGCAATTAAAATTTGCGACAGTAAAAAATTATTTTTTGAATAATTTACTATAGAAAAGGCAATCCCTGGCGTAATTAAAATTTGCGACAGTAGAAAATTATTTTTTGAATAATTTACTATAGAAAAGGCAATCCCTGGCGTATTTAAAATTTGTGACAGTAAAAAATTAATATTTTGAAAAATTTGCTGTAGAAAAGACTATCCCTGGCCCAATTAAAATTTGCGACAGTAAAAAATTATTTTTTGAATAATTTACTATAGAAAAGGCAATCCCTGGCGCACTTAAAATTTGCGACAGTATAAAATTATTTTTTTGCAAAATTTACTATAGAAAAGGCAATCCCTGGCGCAATTAAAATTTGCGACAGTAGAAAATTATTTTTTGAATAATTTACTATAGTAAAGGCAATCCCTGGCGCACTTAAAATTTGCGACAGTAAAAACTTATTTTTTGAATAATTTACTATAGAAAAGGCAATCCCTGGCGTAATCAAAATTTGCGACAGTAGAAAATTATTTTTTGAATAATTTACTATAGAAAAGGCAATCCCTGGCGTAATTAAAATTTGCGAGAGTTGAAAATTATTTTTTGAATAATTTACTATAGAAAAGGCAATCACTGCCGTAATTAAAATTGCGACAGTAGAAAATTATTTTTGAATAATTTACTATAGAAAAAGCAATCCTGGCGCACTTAAAATTTGCGACAGTAAAAAATTATTTTTTGAATAATTTACTATAGAAATGGCAATCCCTGGCGTATTAAAATTTGCGGCAGTAGAAAATTATTTTTTGAATAATTTACTATAGAAAAGGCAATCCCTGGCGTATTTAAAATTTGCGACAGTAAAAATTAATATTTTGAAAAATTTACTGTAGAAAAGGCAATCCTGGGATATTTAAAATTTGCGACAGTAGAAAATTATTTTTTGAATAATTTACTATAGAAAAGGCAATCCTGGCGTATTTAAAATTTGCGACAGTAAAAAATTAATATTTTGAAAAATTTGCTGTAGAAAAGACTATCCCTGGCCCAATTAAAATTTGCGACAGTAAAAAATTATTTTTTGAATAATTTACTATAGAAAAGGCAATCCCTGGCGTACTTAAAATTTGCGACAGTATAAAATTATTTTTTTGCAAAATTTACTATAGAAAAGGCAAGCCCTGGCGCAATTAAAATTTGCGACAGTAGAAAATTATTTTTTGAATAATTTACTATAAAAAAGGCAATCCCTGGCGCACTTAAAATTTGCGACAGTAAAAAATTATTTTTTGAATAATTTACTATAGAAAAGGCAATCCCTGGCGTAATCAAAATTTGCGACAGTAGAAAATTATTTTTTGAATAATTTACTATAGAAAAGGCAATCCCTGGCGTAATTAAAATTTGCGACAGTTGAAAATTATTTTTTGAATAATTTACTATAGAAAAGGCAGTCACTGCCCTAATTAAAATTTGCGACAGTAGAAAATTATTTTTTGAATAATTTACTATAGAAAAGGCAATCCCTGGCGCACTTAAAATTTGCGACAGTAAAAAATTATTTTTTGAATAATTTACTATAGAAAAGGCAATCCCTGGCGTAATTAAAATTTCCGACAGTATAAAATTATTTTTTGAATAATTTACTATAGAAAAGGCAATCCCTGGCGCACTTAAAATTTGCGAGAGTAAAAAATTATTTTTTGAATAATTTACTATAGAAAAGGCAATCCCTGGCGCACTTAAAATTTGCGACAGTAAAAAATTATTTTTTGAATAATTTACTATAGAAAAGGCAATCCCTGGCGTAATTAAAATTTGCGACAGTTGAAAATTATTTTTTGAATAATTTACTATAGAAAAGGCAATCCCTGGCGAAATTAAAATTTGCGACAATATAAAATTAATTTTTGAAAAATTTACTGTAGAAAAGGCAATTCCTGGCGCAATTAAAATTTGCGACAGTAGAAAATTATTTTTTGAAAAATTTACTATAGAAAAGGCAATCCCTGGCGCACTTAAAATTTGCGACAGTAAAAAATTATTTTTTGAAAAATTACTGTAGAAAAGGCAATCCCTGGCGTAATTAAAATTTGCGACAGTAAAAAATTATTTTTTGCAAAATTTACTATAGAAAAGGCAATCCCTGGCGTAATTAAAATTTTCGACAGTAAAAAATTAATATTTTAAAAATTTACTGTCGAAAAGGCAATCCCTGGCGCAATTAAAATTTGCGACAGTAAAAAATTATTTTTTTGAATAATTTACTATAGAAAAGGCAATCCCTGGCGCAATTAAAATTTGCGACAGTAAAAAATTATTTTTTGAATAATTTACTATAGAAAAGGCAATCCCTGGCGTAATTAAAATTTGCGACAGTAGAAATTATTTTTTGAATAATTTACTAGAGAAAAGGCAATCCCTGGCGTAATTAAAATTTGCGACAGTAGAAAATTATTTTTTGAATAATTTACTATAGAAAAGGCAATCCCTGGCGCACTTAAAATTTGCGACAGTAAAAAATTATTTTTTGAATAATTTACTATAGAAAAGGCAATCCCTGGCGCAATTAAAATTTGCGACAGTATAAAATTAATTTTTGAAAAATTTACTGTAGAAAAGGCAATTCCTGGCGCAATTAAAATTTTCGACAGTAAAAAATTAATATTTTGAAAAATTTACTGTAGAAAAGGCAATCCCTGGCGCAATTAAAATTTGCGACAGTAAAAATTATTTTTTGAGTAATTTACTATAGAAAAGGCAATCCCTGGCGCAATTAAAATTTGCGACAGTAAAAAATTATTTTTTGAATAATTTACTATAGAAAAGGCAATCCCTGGCGTAATTAAAATTTGCGACAGTAGAAAATTATTTTTTGAATAATTTACTATAGAAAAGGCAATCCCTGGCGCACTTAAAATTTGCGACAGTAAAAAAATATTTTTTGAATAATTTACTATAGAAAAGGCAATCACTGCCGTAATTAAAATTTGCGACAGTAGAAAATTATTTTTTGAATAATTTACTATAGAAGAGGCAATCCCTGGCGCAATTAAAATTTGCGACAGTAAAAAATTATTTTTTGAATAATTTACTATAGAAAAGGCAATCCCTGGCGTAATTAAAATTTGCGACAGTATAAAATTATTTTTTGAATAATTTACTATAGAAAAGGCAATCCCTGGCGCACTTAAAATTTGCGAGAGTAAAAAATTATTTTTTGAATAATTTACTATAGAAAAGGCAATCCCTGGCGCAAAATTTGCGACAGTAAAAAATTATTTTTTGAATAATTTACTATAGAAATGGCAATCCCTGGCGTAATTAAAATTTGCGACAGTTGAAAATTATTTTTTGAATAATTTACTATAGAAAAGGCAATCCCTGGCGCAATTAAAATTTGCGACAGTATAAAATTAATTTTTGAAAAATTTACTGTAGAAAAGGCAATTCCTGGCGCAATTAAAATTTTCGACAGTAAAAAATTAATATTTTGAAAAATTTACTGTAGAAAAGGCAATCCCTGGCGCAATTAAAATTTGCGACAGTAAAAATTATTTTTTGAGTAATTTACTATAGAAAAGGCAATCCCTGGCGCAATTAAAATTTGCGACAGTAAAAAATTATTTTTTGAATAATTTACTATAGAAAAGGCAATCCCTGGCGTAATTAAAATTTGCGACAGTAGAAAATTATTTTTTGAATAATTTACTATAGAAAAGGCAATCCCTGGCGCACTTAAAATTTGCGACAGTAAAAAAATATTTTTTGAATAATTTACTATAGAAAAGGCAATCACTGCCGTAATTAAAATTTGCGACAGTAGAAAATTATTTTTTGAATAATTTACTATAGAAAAGGCAATCCCTGGCGCAATTAAAATTTGCGACAGTAAAAAATTATTTTTTGAATAATTTACTATAGAAAAGGCAATCCCTGGCGTAATTAAAATTTGCGACAGTATAAAATTATTTTTTGAATAATTTACTATAGAAAAGGCAATCCCTGGCGCACTTAAAATTTGCGAGAGTAAAAAATTATTTTTTGAATAATTTACTATAGAAAAGGCAATCCCTGGCGCACTTAAAATTTGCGACAGTAAAAAATTATTTTTTGAATAATTTACTATAGAAAAGGCAATCCCTGGCGTAATTAAAATTTGCGACAGTTGAAAATTATTTTTTGAATAATTTACTATAGAAAAGGCAATCCCTGGCGCAATTAAAATTTGCGACAGTATAAAATTAATTTTTGAAAAATTTACTGTAGAAAAGGCAATTCCTGGCGCAATTAAAATTTGCGACAGTAGAAAATTATTTTTTGAAAAATTTACTATAGAAAAGGCAATCCCTGGCGCACTTAAAATTTGCGACAGTAAAAAATTATTTTTTGAAAAATTTACTGTAGAAAAGGCAATCCCTGGCGTAATTAAAATTTGCGACAGTAAAAAATTATTTTTTGCAAAATTTACTATAGAAAAGGCAATCCCTGGCGTAATTAAAATTTTCGACAGTAAAAAATTAATATTTTGAAAAATTTACTGTCGAAAAGGCAATCCCTGGCGCAATTAAAATTTGCGACAGTAAAAAATTATGTTTTTGAATAATTTACTATAGAAAAGGCAATCCCTGGCGCAATTAAAATTTGCGACAGTAAAAAATTATTTTTTGAATAATTTACTATAGAAAAGGCAATCCCTGGCGTAATTAAAATTTGCGACAGTAGAAATTATTTTTTGAATAATTTACTAGAGAAAAGGCAATCCCTGGCTTAATTAAAATTTGCGACAGTAGAAAATTATTTTTTGAATAATTAACTATAGAAGAGGCAATCCCTGGCGAACTTAAAATTTGCGACAGTAAAAAAATTATTTTTTGAATAATTTACTATAGAAAAGGCAATCCCTGGCGCACTTAAAATTTGCGACAGTAAAAAATTATTTTTTGAATAATTTACTATAGAAAAGGCAATCCTGGCGTAATTAAAATTTGCGACAGTTGAAAATTATTTTTTGAATAATTTACTATAGAAAAGGCAATCCCTGGCGTAATTAAAATTTGCGACAGTAGAAAATTATTTTTTTGAATAATTTACTATAGAAAAGGCAATCCCTGGCGTATTTAAAATTTGCGACAGTAAACAATTAATTTGTGAAAAATTTACCTGGCCAAATTGAAATTTGTGAGAGTAAAAAATTATTTTTTGAATAATTTACTATAGAAAAGGCAATCCCTGGCGTAATTAAAATTTGCGACAGTAAAAAATTATTTTTTGAATAATTTACTATAGAAAAGGCAAACCCTGGCGCACTTAAAATTTGCGACAGTAAAAAATTATTTTTTGAATAATTTACTATAGAAAAGGCAATCCCTGGCGTATTTAAAATTTGCGACAGTAGAAAATTATTTTTTGAATAATTTACTATAGAAAAGGCAATCCCTGGCGTATTTAAAATTTGCGACAGTAAAAAATTAATATTTTGAAAAATTAACTGTAGAAAAGGCAATCCCTGGGATATTTAAAATTTGGGACAGTAGAAAATTATTTTTTGAATAATTTACTATAGAAAAGGCAATCCCTGGCGTATTTAAAATTTGCGACAGTAAAAAATTAATATTTTGAAAAATTTACTATAGAAAAGGCAATCCCTGGCGCAATTATAATTTGCGACAGTAGAAAATTATTTTTTGAATAATTTACCATAGAAAAGGCAATCCCTGGCGCACTTAAAATTTGCGACAGTAAAAAATTATTTTTTGAATAATTTACTATAGAAAAGGCAATCCCTGGCGTAATTAAAATTTGCGACAGTAGAAAATTATTTTTTGAATAATTTACTATAGAAAAGGCAATCCCTGGCGTAATTAAAATTTGCGACAGTTGAAAATTATTTTTTGAATAATTTACTATAGAAAAGGCAATCCCTGGCGTAATTAAAATTTGCGACAGTAGAAAATTATTTTTTGAATAATTTACTAGAGAAAAGGCAATCCCTGGCGCACTTAAATTTTGCGACAGTAAAAAATTATTTTTTGAATAATTTACTATAGAAAAGGCAATCTCTGGCGTAATTAAAATTTGCGACAGTAGAAAATTATTTTTTGAATAATTTACTAGAGAAAAGGCAATCCCTGGTGTAATTAAAATTTGCGAGAGTAGAAAATTATTTTTTGAATAATTTACTATAGAAAAGGCAATCCCTGGCGTATTTAAAATTTGCGACAGTAAACAATTAATTTGTGAAAAATTCTACCTGGCCAAATTGAAATTTGTGAGAGTAAAAAATTATTTTTTGAATAATTTACTATAGAAAAGGCAATCCCTGGCGCACTTAAAATTTGCGACAGTAAAAAATTATTTTTTGAATAATTTACTATAGAAAAGGCAATCCCTGGCGTAATCAAAATTTGCGACAGTAGAAAATTATTTTTTGAATAATTTACTATAGAAAAGGCAATCCCTGGCGTAATTAAAATTTGCGACAGTTGAAAATTATTTTTTGAATAATTTACTATAGAAAAGGCAATCACTGCCGTAATTAAAATTTGCGACAGTAGAAAATTATTTTTTGAATAATTTACTATAGAAAAGGCAATCCCTGGCGCACTTAAAATTTGCGACAGTAAAAAAATTATTTTTTGAATAATTTACTATAGAAAAGGCAATCCCTGGCGTAATTAAAATTTCCGACAGTATAAAATTATTTTTTGAATAATTTACTATAGAAAAGGCAATCCCTGGCGCACTTAAAATTTGCGAGAGTAAAAAATTATTTTTGAATAATTTACTATAGAAAAGGCAATCCCTGGCGCACTTAAAATTTGCGACAGTAAAAAATTATTTTTTGAATAATTTACTATAGAAAAGGCAATCCCTGGCGTAATTAAAATTTGCGACAGTTGAAAATTATTTTTTGAATAATTTACTATAGAAAAGGCAATCCCTGGCGAAATTAAAATTTGCGACAATATAAAATTAATTTTTGAAAAATTTACTGTAGAAAAGGCAATTCCTGGCGCAATTAAAATTTGCGACAGTAGAAAATTATTTTTTGAAAAATTTACTATAGAAAAGGCAATCCCTGGCGCACTTAAAATTTGCGACAGTAAAAAAATTATTTTTTGAAAAATTACTGTAGAAAAGGCAATCCCTGGCGTAATTAAAATTTGCGACAGTAAAAAATTATTTTTTGCAAAATTTACTATAGAAAAGGCAATCCCTGGCGTAATTAAAATTTTCGACAGTAAAAAATTAATATTTTGAAAAATTTACTGTCGAAAAGGCAATCCCTGGCGCAATTAAAATTTGCGACAGTAAAAAATTATTTTTTTGAATAATTTACTATAGAAAAGGCAATCCCTGGCGCAATTAAAATTTGCGACAGTAAAAAATTATTTTTTGAATAATTTACTATAGAAAAGGCAATCCCTGGCGTAATTAAAATTTGCGACAGTAGAAATTATTTTTTGAATAATTTACTAGAGAAAAGGCAATCCCTGGCGTAATTAAAATTTGCGACAGTAGAAAATTATTTTTTGAATAATTTACTATAGAAAAGGCAATCCCTGGCGCACTTAAAATTTGCGACAGTAAAAAATTATTTTTTGAATAATTTACTATAGAAAAGGCAATCCCTGGCGCACTTAAAATTTGCGACAGTAAAAAATTATTTTTTGAATAATTTACTATAGAAAAGGCAATCCCTGGCGTAATTAAAATTTGCGACAGTTGAAAATTATTTTTTGAATAATTTACTATAGAAAAGGCAATCCCTGGCGCAATTAAAATTTGCGACAGTATAAAATTAATTTTTGAAAAATTTACTGTAGAAAAGGCAATTCCTGGCGCAATTAAAATTTTCGACAGTAAAAAATTAATATTTTGAAAAATTTACTGTAGAAAAGGCAATCCCTGGCGCAATTAAAATTTGCGACAGTAAAAATTACTTTTTGAGTAATTTACTATAGAAAAGGCAATCCCTGGCGCAATTAAAATTTGCGACAGTAAAAAATTATTTTTGAATAATTTACTATAGAAAAGGCAATCCCTGGCGTAATTAAAATTTGCGACAGTAGAAAATTATTTTTTGAATAATTTACTATAGAAAAGGCAATCCCTGGCGCACTTAAAATTTGCGACAGTAAAAAATTATTTTTTGAATAATTTACTATAGAAAAGGCAATCACTGCCGTAATTAAAATTTGCGACAGTAGAAAATTATTTTTTGAATAATTTACTATAGAAAAGGCAATCCCTGGCGCACTTAAAATTTGCGACAGTAAAAAATTATTTTTTGAATAATTTACTATAGAAAAGGCAATCCCTGGCGTAATTAAAATTTGCGACAGTATAAAATTATTTTTTGAATAATTTACTATAGAAAAGGCAATCCCTGGCGCACTTAAAATTTGCGAGAGTAAAAAATTATTTTTTGAATAATTTACTATAGAAAAGGCAATCCCTGGCGCACTTAAAATTTGCGACAGTAAAAAATTATTTTTTGAATAATTTACTATAGAAAAGGCAATCCCTGGCGTAACTAAAATTTGCGACAGTTGAAAATTATTTTTTGAATAATTTACTATAGAAAAGGCAATCCCTGGCGCAATTAAAATTTGCGACAGTATAAATTAATTTTTGAAAAATTTACTGTAGAAAAGGCAATTCCTGGCGCAATTAAAATTTGCGACAGTAGAAAATTATTTTTTGAAAAATTTACTATAGAAAAGGCAATCCCTGGCGCACTTAAAATTTGCGACAGTAAAAAATTATTTTTTGAAAAATTTACTGTAAAAAAGGCAATCCCTGGCGTAATTAAAATTTGCGACAGTAAAAAATTATTTTTTGCAAAATTTACTATAGAAAAGGCAATCCCTGGCGTAATTAAAATTTTCGACAGTAAAAAATTAATATTTTGAAAAATTTACTGTCGAAAAGGCAATCCCTGGCGCAATTAAAATTTGCGACAGTAAAAAATTATTTTTTTGAATAATTTACTATAGAAAAGGCAATCCCTGGCGCAATTAAAATTTGCGACAGTAAAAAATTATTTTTTGAATAATTTACTATAGAAAAGGCAATCCCTGGCGTAATTAAAATTTGCGACAGTAGAAATTATTTTTTGAATAATTTACTAGAGAAAAGGCAATCCCTGGCGTAATTAAAATTTGCGACAGTAGAAAACTATTTTTTGAATAATTTACTATAGAAGAGGCAATCCCTGGCGAACTTAAAATTTGCGACAGTAAAAAATTATTTTTTGAATAATTTACTATAGAAAAGGCAATCCCTGGCGCACTTAAAATTTGCGACAGTAAAAAATTATTTTTTGAATAATTTACTATAGAAAAGGCAATCCTGGCGTAATTAAAATTTGCGACAGTTGAAAATTATTTTTTGAATAATTTACTATAGAAAAGGCAATCCCTGGCGTAATTAAAATTTGCGACAGTAGAAAATTATTTTTTGAATAATTTACTATAGAAAAGGCAATCCCTGGCGTATTTAAAATTTGCGACAGTAAACAATTAATTTGTGAAAAATTTACCTGGCCAAATTGAAATTTGTGAGAGTAAAAAATTATTTTTTGAATAATTTACTATAGAAAAGGCAATCCCTGGCGTAATTAAAATTTGCGACAATAAAAAATTATTTTTTGAATAATTTACTATAGAAAAGGCAAACCCTGGCGCACTTAAAATTTGCGACAGTAAAAAATTATTTTTTGAATAATTTACTATAGAAAAGGCAATCCCTGGCGTATTTAAAATTTGCGACAGTAGAAAATTATTTTTTGAATAATTTACTATAGAAAAGGCAATCCCTGGCGTATTTAAAATTTGCGACAGTAAAAAATTAATATTTTGAAAAATTAACTGTAGAAAAGGCAATCCCTGGGATATTTAAAATTTGGGACAGTAGAAAATTATTTTTTGAATAATTTACTATAGAAAAGGCAATCCCTGGCGTATTTAAAATTTGCGACAGTAAAAAATTAATATTTTGAAAAATTTACTGTAGAAAAGGCAATCCCTGGCGCAATTATAATTTGCGACAGTAGAAAATTATTTTTTTGAATAATTTACTATAGAAAAGGCAATCCCTGGCGCACTTAAAATTTGCGACAGTAAAAAATTATTTTTTGAATAATTTACTATAGAAAAGGCAATCCCTGGCGTAATTAAAATTTGCGACAGTAGAAAATTATTTTTTGAATAATTTACTATAGAAAAGGCAATCCCTGGCGTAATTAAAATTTGCGACAGTTGAAAATTATTTTTTGAATAATTTACTATAGAAAAGGCAATCCCTGGCGTAATTAAAATTTGCGACAGTAGAAAATTATTTTTTGAATAATTTACTAGAGAAAAGGCAATCCCTGGCGCACTTAAATTTTGCGACAGTAAAAAATTATTTTTTGAATAATTTACTATAGAAAAGGCAATCCCTGGCGTAATTAAAATTTGCGACAGTAGAAAATTATTTTTTGAATAATTTACTAGAGAAAAGGCAATCCCTGGTGTAATTAAAATTTGCGACAGTAGAAAATTATTTTTTGAATAATTTACTATAGAAAAGGCAATCCCTGGCGTATTTAAAATTTGCGACAGTAAACAATTAATTTGTGAAAAATTTACCTGGCCAAATTGAAATTTGTGAGAGTAAAAAATTATTTTTTGAATAATTTACTATAGAAAAGGCAATCCCTGGCGTAATTAAAATTTGCGACAGTAAAAAATTATTTTTTGAATAATTTACTATAGAAAAGGCAAACCCTGGCGCACTTAAAATTTGCGACAGTAAAAAATTATTTTTTGAATAATTTACTATAGAAAAGGCAATCCCTGGCGTATTTAAAATTTGCGACAGTAGAAAATTATTTTTTGAATAATTTACTATAGAAAAGGCAATCCCTGGCGTATTTAAAATTTGCGACAGTAAAAAATTAATATTTTGAAAAATTAACTGTAGAAAAGGCAATCCCTGGGATATTTAAAATTTGGGACAGTAGAAAATTATTTTTTGAATAATTTACTATAGAAAACGGCAATCCCTGGCGTATTTAAAATTTGCGACAGTAAAAAATTAATATTTTGAAAAATTTACTGTAGAAAAGGTAATCCCTGGCGCAATTATAATTTGCGACAGTAGAAAATTATTTTTTGAATAATTTACTATAGAAAAGGTAATCCCTGGCGCACTTAAAATTTGCGACAGTAAAAAATTATTTTTTGAATAATTTATTATAGAAAAGGCAATCCCTGGCGTAATTAAAATTTGCGACAGTAGAAAATTATTTTTTGAATAATTTACTATAGAAAAGGCAATCCCTGGCGTAATTAAAATTTGCGACAGTTGAAAATTATTTTTTGAATAATTTACTGTAGAAAAGGCAATCCCTGGCGTAATTAAAATTTGCGACAGTAGAAAATTATTTTTTGAAAAATTTACTATAGAAAAGGCAATCCCTGGCGCACTTAAAATTTGCGGCAGTAAAAAATTATTTTTTGAATAATTTACTATAGAAAAGGCAATCCCTGGCGTAATTAAAATTTGCGACAGTATAAAATTATTTTTTGCAAAATTTACTATAGAAAAGGCAATCCCTGGCGTAATTAAAATTTTCGACAGTAAAAAATTAATATTTTGAAAAATTTATTGTAGAAAAGGCAATCCCTGGCGTAATTAAAATTTGCGACAGTAGAAAATTATTTTTTGAATAATTTACTATAGAAAAGGCAATCCCTGGCGCACTTAAAATTTGCGACAGTAAAAAATTATTTTTTGAATAATTTACTATAGAAAAGGCAATCCCTGGCGTAATTAAAATTTGCGACAGTAGAAAATTATTTTTTGAATAATTTACTATAGAAAAGGCAATCCCTGGCGTATTTAAAATTTGCGACAGTAAAAAATTAATTTGTGAAAAGTTTACTATAGAAAAGGCAATCCCTGGCGCAATTAAAATTTGCGACAGTAAAAAATTATTTTTTGGAAAATTTACTATAGAAAAGGCAATCCCTGGCGCACTTAAAATTTGCGACAGTAAAAAATAATTTTTTGAATAATTTACTATAGAAAAGGCAATCCCTGGCGTAATTAAAATTTGCGAGAGTAAAAAATTATTTTTTGAATAATTTTTTGAATAAAGGCAATCCCTGGCGTAATTAAAATTTGCGACAGTAGAAAATTATTTTTTGAATAATTTACTATAGAAAAGGCAATCCCTGGCGTATTTAAAATTTGCGACAGTAAAAAATTAATTTGTGAAAAGTTTACTATAGAAAAGGCAATCCCTGGCGCAATTAAAATTTGCGACAGTAAAAAATTATTTTTTGAATAATTTACTATAGAAAAGGCAATCCCTGGCGTAATTAAAATTTGCGACAGTATAAAATTAATTTTTGAAAAATTTACTGTAGAAAAGGCAATCCCTGGCGCAATTAAAATTTGCGACAGTAGAAAATTATTTTTTGAAAAATTTACTGTAGAAAAGGCAATCCCTGGGATATTTAAAATTTGCGACAGTAGAAAATTATTTTTTGAATAATTTACTATAGAAAAGGCAATCCCTGACGTAATTAAAATTTGCGACAGTATAAAATTATTTTTTGAATAATTTACTATAGAAAAGGCAATCCCTGGCGCACTTAAAAATTGCGACAGTAAAAAATTATTTTTTGAATAATTTACTATAGAAAAGGCAATCACTGCCGTAATTAAAATTTGCGACAGTAGAAAATTATTTTTTGAATAATTTACTATAGAAAAGGTAATCCCTGGCGCAATTAAAATTTGCGACAGTATAAAATTAATTTTTGAAAAATTTACTGTAGAAAAGGCAATTCCTGGCGCAATTAAAATTTTCGACAGTAAAAAATTAATATTTTGAAAAATTTACTGTAGAAAAGGCAATCCCTGGCGCAATTAAAATTTGCGACAGTAAAAATTATTTTTTGAATAATTTACTATAGAAAAGGCAATCCCTGGCGCAATTAAAATTTGCGACAGTAAAAAATTATTTTTTGAATAATTTACTATAGAAAAGGCAATCCCTGGCGTAATTAAAATTTGCGACAGTAGAAAATTATTTTTTGAATAATTTACTATAGAAAAGGCAATCCCTGGCGCACTTAAAATTTGCGACAGTAAAAAATTATTTTTTGAATAATTTACTATAGAAAAGGCAATCACTGCCGTAATTAAAATTTGCGACAGTAGAAAATTATTTTTTGAATAATTTACTATAGAAAAGGCAATCCCTGGCGCACTTAAAATTTGCGACAGTAAAAAATTATTTTTTGAATAATTTACTATAGAAAAGGCAATCCCTGGCGTAATTAAAATTTGCGACAGTATAAAATTATTTTTTGAATAATTAACTATAGAAAAGGCAATCCCTGGCGCACTTAAAATTTGCGAGAGTAAAAAATTATTTTTTGAATAATTTACTATAGAAAAGGCAATCCCTGGCGCACTTAAAATTTGCGACAGTAAAAAATTATTTTTTGAATAATTTACTATAGAAAAGGCAATCCCTGGCGTAATTAAAATTTGCGACAGTTGAAAATTATTTTTTGAATAATTTACTATAGAAAAGGCAATCCCTGGCGCAATTAAAATTTGCGACAGTATAAAATTAATTTTTGAAAAATTTATTGTAGAAAAGGAAATTCCTGGCGCAATTAAAATTTGCGACAGTAGAAAATTATTTTTTGAAAAATTTACTATAGAAAAGGCAATCCCTGGCGCACTTAAAATTTGCGACAGTAAAAAATTATTTTTTGAAAAATTTACTGTAGAAAAGGCAATCCCTGGCGTAATTAAAATTTGCGACAGTAAAAAATTATTTTTTGCAAAATTTACTATAGAAAAGGCAATCCCTGGCGTAATTAAAATTTTCGACAGTAAAAAATTAATATTTTGAAAAATTTACTGTCGAAAAGGCAATCCCTGGCGCAATTAAAATTTGCGACAGTAAAAAATTATTTTTTTGAATAATTTACTATAGAAAAGGCAATCCCTGGCGCAATTAAAATTTGCGACAGTAAAAAATTATTTTTTGAATAATTTACTATAGAAAAGGCAATCCCTGGCGTAATTAAAATTTGCGACAGTAGAAATTATTTTTTGAATAATTTACTAGAGAAAAGGCAATCCCTGGCGTAATTAAAATTTGCGACAGTAGAAAATTATTTTTTGAATAATTTACTATAGAAGAGGCAATCCCTGGCGAACTTAAAATTTGCGACAGTAAAAAATTATTTTTTGAATAATTTACTATAGAAAAGGCAATCCCTGGAGCACTTAAAATTTGCGACAGTAAAAAATTATTTTTTGAATAATTTACTATAGAAAAGGCAATCCTGGCGTAATTAAAATTTGCGACAGTTGAAAATTATTTTTTGAATAATTTACTATAGAAAAGGCAATCCCTGGCGCAATTAAAATTTGCGACAGTATAAAATTAATTTTTGAAAAATTTACTGTAGAAAAGGCAATTCCTGGCGCAATTAAAATTTTCGACAGTAAAAAATTAATATTTTGAAAAATTTACTGTAGAAAAGGCAATCCCTGGCGCAATTAAAATTTGCGACAGTAAAAATTATTTTTTGAATAATTTACTATAGAAAAGGCAATCCCTGGCGCAATTAAATTTTGCGACAGTAAAAAATTATTTTTTGAATAATTTACTATAGAAAAGGCAATCCCTGGAGTAATTAAAATTTGCGACAGTAGAAAATTATTTTTTGAATAATTTACTATAGAAAAGGCAATCCCTGGCGCACTTAAAATTTGCGACAGTAAAAAATTATTTTTTGAATAATTTACTATAGAAAAGGCAATCCCTGGCGTAATTAAAATTTGCGACAGTAGAAAATTATTTTTTGAATAATTTACTAGAGAAAAGGCAATCCCTGGTGTAATTAAAATTTGCGACAGTAGAAAATTATTTTTTGAATAATTTACTATAGAAAAGGCAATCCCTGGCGTATTTAAAATTTGCGACAGTAAACAATTAATTTGTGAAAAATTTACCTGGCCAAATTGAAATTTGTGAGAGTAAAAAATTATTTTTTGAATAATTTACTATAGAAAAGGCAATCCCTGGCGCACTTAAAATTTGCGACAGTAAAAAATTATTTTTTGAATAATTTACTATAGAAAAGGCAATACCTGGCGTAATTAAAATTTGCGACAGTTGAAAATTATTTTTTGAATAATTTACTATAGAACAGGCAATCCCTGGCGCAATTAAAATTTGCGACAGTATAAAATTAATTTTTGAAAAATTTACTGTAGAAAAGGCAATCCCTGGCGCAATTAAAATTTGCGACAGTAGAAAATTATTTTTTGAAAAATTTACTATAGAAAAGGCAATCCCTGCCGCACTTAAAATTTGCGGCAGTAAAAAATTATTTTTTGAAAAATTTACTGTAGAAAAGGCAATCCCTGGCGTAATTAAAATTTGCGACAGTAAAAAATTATTTTTTGCAAAATTTACTATAGAAAAGGCAATCCCTGGCGTAATTAAAATTTTCGACAGTAAAAAATTAATATTTTGAAAAATTTATTGTAGAAAAGGCAATCCCTGGCGTAATTAAAATTTGCGACAGTAGAAAATTATTTTTTGAATAATTTACTATAGAAAAGGCAATCCCTGGCGCACTTAAAATTTGCGACAGTAAAAAATTATTTTTTGAATAATTTACTATAGAAAAGGCAATCCCTGGCGTAATTAAAATTTGCGACAGTAGAAAATTATTTTTTGAATAATTTACTATAGAAAAGGCAATCCCTGGCGTATTTAAAATTTGCGACAGTAAAAAATTAATTTGTGAAAAGTTTACTATAGAAAAGGCAATCCCTGGCGCAATTAAAATTTGCGACAGTAAAAAATTATTTTTTGGAAAATTTACTATAGAAAAGGCAATCCCTGGCGCACTTAAAATTTGCGACAGTAAAAAATTATTTTTTGAATAATTTACTATAGAAAAGGCAATCCCTGGCGTGATTAAAATTTGCGAGAGTAAAAAATTATTTTTTGAATAATTTACTATAGAAAAGGCAATCCCGGGCGTATTTAAAATTTGCGACAGTAAAAAATTAATTTGTGAAAAGTTTACTATAGAAAAGGCAATCCCTGGCGCAATTAAAATTTGCGACAGTAAAAAATTATTTTTTGAATAATTTACTATAGAAAAGGCAATCCCTGGCGTAATTAAAATTTGCGACAGTATAAAATTAATTTTTGAAAAATTTACTGTAGAAAAGGCAATCCCTGGCGCAATTAAAATTTGCGACAGTAGAAAATTATTTTTTGAAAAATTTACTGTAGAAAAGGCAATCCCTGGGATATTTAAAATTTGCGACAGTAGAAAATTATTTTTTGAATAATTTACTATAGAAAAGGCAATCCCTGACGTAATTAAAATTTGCGACAGTATAAAATTATTTTTTGAATAATTTACTATAGAAAAGGCAATCCCTGGCGCACTTAAAATTTGCGACAGTAAAAAATTATTTTTTGAATAATTTACTATAGAAAAGGCAATCCCTGGCGTAATTAAAATTTGCGACAGTTGAAAATTATTTTTTGAATAATTTACTATAGAAAAGGCAATCCCTGGCGTATTTAAAATTTGCGACAGTATAAAATTATTTTTTGATTAATTTACTATAGAAAAGGCAATCCCTGGCGTAATTAAAATTTGCGACAGTATAAAATTATTTTTTGAATAATTTACTATAGAAAAGGCAATCCCTGGCGTAATTAAAATTTGCGACAGTATAAAATTATTTTTTGAATAATTTACTATAGAAAAGGCAATCCCTGGCGCACTTAAAATTTGCGACAGTATAAAATTATTTTTTGAATAATTTACTATAGAAAAGGCAATCCCTGGCGTAATTAAAATTTGCGACAGTTGAAAATTATTTTTTGAATAATTTACAATAGAAAAGGCAATCCCTGGCGCAATTAAAATTTGCGACAGTAAAAAATTATTTTTTGAATAATTTACTATAGAAAAGGCAATCCCTGGCGTAATTAAAATTTGCGACAGTAGAAAAAATTTTTTGAATAATTTACTATAGAAAAGGCAATCCCTGGCGCAATTAAAATTTGCGACAGTAAAAAATTATTTTGTGAGAAATTTACTATAGAAAAGGCAATCCCTGGGATATTTAAAATTTGCGACAGTAGAAAATTATTTTTTGAATAATTTACTATAGAAAAGGCAATCCCTGGCGTAATTAAAATTTGCGGGAGTAAAAAATTATTTTTTGAATAATTTACTATAGAAAAGGCAATCCCTGGCGCACTTAAAATTTGCGACAGTAAAAAATTATTTTTTGAATAATTTACTATAGAAAAGGCAACCCCTGGCGCACTTAAAATTTGCGACAGTAAAAAATTATTTTTTGAATAATTTACTATAGAAAAGGCAATACCTGGCGTAATTAAAATTTGCGACAATTGAAAATTATTTTTTGAATAATTTACTATAGAACAGGCAATCCCTGGCGCAATTAAAATTTGCGACAGTATAAAATTAATTTTTGAAAAATTTACTGTAGAAAAGGCAATCCCTGGCGCAATTAAAATTTGCGACAGTAGAAAATTATTTTTTGAAAAATTTACTATAGAAAAGGCAATCCCTGGCGCACTTAAAATTTGCGGCAGTAAAAAATTATTTTTTGAAAAATTTACTGTAGAAAAGGCAATCCCTGGCGTAATTAAAATTTGCGACAGTAAAAAATTATTTTTTGCAAAATTTACTATAGAAAAGGCAATCCCTGGCGTAATTAAAATTTTCGACAGAAAAAAATTAATATTTTGAAAAATTTATTGTAGAAAAGGCAATCCCTGGCGTAATTAAAATTTGCGACAGTAGAAAATTATTTTTTGAATAATTTACTATAGAAAAGGCAATCCCTGGCGCACTTAAAATTTGCGACAGTAAAAAATTATTTTTTGAATAATTTACTATAGAAAAGGCAATCCCTGGCGTAATTAAAATTTGCGACAGTAGAAAATTATTTTTTGAATAATTTACTATAGAAAAGGCAATCCCTGGCGTATTTAAAATTTGCGACAGTAAAAAATTAATTTGTGAAAAGTTTACTATAGAAAAGGCAATCCCTGGCGCAATTAAAATTTGCGACAGTAAAAAATTATTTTTTGGAAAATTTACTATAGAAAAGGCAATCCCTGGCGCACTTAAAATTTGCGACAGTAAAAAATTATTTTTTGAATAATTTACTATAGAAAAGGCAATCCCTGGCGTAATTAAAATTTGCGAGAGTAAAAAATTATTTTTTGAATAATTTACTATAGAAAAGGCAATCCCTGGCGTAATTAAAATTTGCGACAGTAGAAAATTATTTTTTGAATAATTTACTATAGAAAAGGCAATCCCGGCGTATTTAAAATTTGCGACAGTAAAAAATTAATTTGTGAAAAGTTTACTATAGAAAAGGCAATCCCTGGCGCAATTAAAATTTGCGACAGTAAAAAATTATTTTTTGAATAATTTACTATAGAAAAGGCAATCCCTGGCCTAATTAAAATTTGCGACAGTATAAAATTAATTTTTGAAAAATTTACTGTAGAAAAGGCAATCCCTGGCGCAATTAAAATTTGCGACAGTAGAAAATTATTTTTTGAAAAATTTACTGTAGAAAAGGCAATCCCTGGGATATTTAAAATTTGCGACAGTAGAAAATTATTTTTTGAATAATTTACTATAGAAAAGGCAATCCCTGACGTAATTAAAATTTGCGACAGTATAAAATTATTTTTTGAATAATTTACTATAGAAAAGGCAATCCCTGGCGCACTTAAAATTTGCGACAGTAAAAAATTATTTTTTGAATAATTTACTATAGAAAAGGCAATCCCTGGGCGTAATTAAAATTTGCGACAGTTGAAAATTATTTTTTGAATAATTTACTATAGAAAAGGCAATCCCTGGCGTATTTAAAATTTGCGACAGTATAAAATTATTTTTTGATTAATTTACTATAGAAAAGGCAATCCCTGGCGTAATTAAAATTTGCGACAGTATAAAATTATTTTTTGAATAATTTACTATAGAAAAGGCAATCCCTGGCGTATTAAAATTTGCGACAGTATAAAATTATTTTTTGAATAATTTACTATAGAAAAGGCAATCCCTGGCGCACTTAAAATTTGCGACAGTATAAAATTATTTTTTGAATAATTTACTATAGAAAAGGCAATCCCTGGCGTAATTAAAATTTGCGACAGTTGAAAATTATTTTTTGAATAATTTACAATAGAAAAGGCAATCCCTGGCGCAATTAAAATTTGCGACAGTAAAAAATTATTTTTTGAATAATTTACTATAGAAAAGGCAATCCCTGGCGTAATTAAAATTTGCCACAGTAGAAAAATTTTTTTGAATAATTTACTATAGAAAAGGCAATCCCTGGCGCAATTAAAATTTGCGACAGTAAAAAATTATTTTGTGAGAAATTTACTATAGAAAAGGCAATCCCTGGGATATTTAAAATTTGCGACAGTAGAAAATTATTTTTTGAATAATTTACTATAGAAAAGGCAATCCCTGGCGTAATTAAAATTTGCGGGAGTAAAAAATTATTTTTTGAATAATTTACTATAGAAAAGGCAATCCCTGGCGCACTTAAAATTTGCGACAGTAAAAAATTATTTTTTGAATAATTTACTATAGAAAAGGCAATCCCTGGCGAAATTAAAATTTGCGACATTAGAAAATTATTTTTTGAATAATTTACTATAGAAAAGGCAATACCTGGCACCATTAAAATTTGCGACAGTATAAAATTATTTTTTGAATAATTTACTATAGCAAAGGCAATCCCTGGCGTAATTAAAATTTGCGACAGTGTAAAATTATTTTTTGAATAATTTACTATAGAAAAGGCAATCCCTGGCGCACTTAAAATTTGCGACAGTAAAAAATTATTTTTTGAATAATTTACTATAGAAAAGGCAATCCCTGGCGTAATTAAAATTTGCGACAGTAGAAAATTATTTCTTGAATAATTTACTATAGAAAAGGCAATCCCTGGCGCAATTAAAATTTGCGACAGTAAAAAATTATTTTTTGAATAATTTACTATAGAAAAGGCAATCCCTGGCGCACTTAAAATTTGCGACAGTAAAAAATTATTTTTTGAATAATTTACTATAGAAAAGGCAATCCCTGGGATATTTAAAATTTGCGACAGTAGAAAATTATTTTTTGAATAATTTACTATAGAAAAGGCAATCCCTGGCGCAATTAAAATTTGCGACAGTAAAAAATTATTTTTTGAATAATTTACTATAGAAAAGGCAATCCCTGGCGTAATTAAAATTTGCGACAGTAGAAAATTATTTTTTGAATAATTTACTATAGAAAAGGCAATCCCTGGCGTATTTAAAATTTGCGACAGTAGAAAATTATTTTTTGAATAATTTACTATAGAAAAGGCAATCCCTGGGATATTTAAAATTTGCGACAGTAAAAAATTATTTTTTTTAAAATTTACTATAGAAAAGGCAATCCCTGGCGCAATTAAAACTTGCGATAGTAAAAAATTATTTTTTGAATAATTTACTATAGAAAAGGCACTCCCTGGCGTAATTAAAATTTGCGACAGTAGAAAATTATTTTTTGAATAATTTACTATAGAAGAGGCAATCCCTGGCGTATTTAAAATTTGCGACATTATAAAATTATTTTTTGAAAAATTTACTATAGAAAAGGCAATCCCTGGCGCACTTAAAATTTGCGACAGTAGAAAATTATTTTTTGAATAATTTACTATAGAAAAGGCAATCCCTGGCGCAATTAAATTTGCGACAGTAAAAAATTATTTTTTGAATAATTTACTATAGAAAAGGCAATCCCTGGCGCACTTAAAATTTGCGACAGTAAAAAATTATTTTTTGAATAATTTACTATAGAAAAGGCAATCCCTGGGATATTTAAAATTTGCGACAGTAGAAAATTATTTTTTGAATAATTTACTATAGAAAAGGGCAATCCCTGGCGCAATTAAAATTTGCGACAGTAAAAAATTATTTTTTGAATAATTTACTATAGAAAAGGCAATCCCTGGCGTAATTAAAATTTGCGACAGTAGAAAATTATTTTTTGAATAATTTACTATAGAAAAGGCAATCCCTGGCGTATTTAAAATTTGCGACAGTAGAAAATTATTTTTTGAATAATTTATATAGAAAAGGCAATCCCTGGGATATTTAAAATTTGCGACAGTAAAAAATTATTTTTTTTAAAATTTACTATAGAAAAGGCAATCTCTGGCGCAATTAAAACTTGCGATAGTAAAAAATTATTTTTTGAATAATTTACTATAGAAAAGGCACTCCCTGGCGTAATTAAAATTTGCGACAGTAGAAAATTATTTTTTGAATAATTTACTATAGAAGAGGCAATCCCTGGCGTATTTAAAATTTGCGACATTATAAAATTATTTTTTGAAAAATTTACTATAGAAAAGGCAATCCCTGGCGCACTTAAAATTTGCGACAGTAGAAAATTATTTTTTGAATAATTTACTATAGAAAAGGCAATCCCTGGCGTAATTAAAATTTGCGACAGTAGAAATTATTTTTTGAATAATTTACTATAGAAAAGGCAATCCCTGGGATATTTAAAATTTGCGACAGTAAAAAATTATTTTTTGAATAATTTACTATAGAAAAGGCAATCCCTGGCGTAATTAAAATTTGCGACAGTAGAAAATTATTTTTTGAATAATTTACTATAGAAAAGGCAATCCCTGGCGTAATTAAAATTTGCGTCAGTAGAAAATTATTTCTTGAATAATTTACTATAGAAAAGGCAATCCCTGGCGCAATTAAAATTTGCGACAGTAAAAAATTATTTTTTGCAAAATTTACTGTAGAAAAGGCAATCCCTGGCGCAATTAAAACTTGCGATAGTAAAAAATTATTTTTTGAATAATTTACTATAGAAAAGGCAATCCCTGGCGTAGTTAAAATTTGCGACAGTAGAAAATTATTTTTTGAATAATTTACTATAGAAAAGGCAATCCCTGGCGCACTTAAAATTTGCGACAGTAGAAAATTATTTTTTGAATAATTTACTATAGAATAGGCAATCCCTGGCGTAATTAAAATTTGCGACAGTAGAAAATTATTTTTTGAATAATTTACTATAGAAAAGGCAATCCCTGGCGCAATTAAAATTTGCGATAGTAAAAAATTATTTTTTGCAAAATTTACTATAGAAAGGCAATCCCTGGCGCAATTAAAATTTGCGACAGCAGAAAATTATTTTTTGAATAATTTACCATAGAAAAGGGCAATCCCTGGCGTAATTAAAATTTGCGACAGTATAAAATTATTTTTGAATAATTTACTATAGAAAAGGCAATCCCTGGGATATTTAAAATTTGCGACAGTAGAAAATTATTTTTTGAATAATTTACTATAGAAAAGGCAATCCCTGGCGTAATTAAAATTTGCGACAATTGAAAATTATTTTTTGAATAATTTACTATAGAAAAGGCTATCCCTGGGATATTTAAAATTTGCGACAGTAAAAAATTATTTTTTGTATAATTTACTATAGAAAAGGCAATCCCTGGCGCACTAAAAATTTGCGACAGTAAAAATTATTTTTTGAATAATTTACTATAGAAAAGGCAATCCCTGGCGTAGTTAAAATTTGCGACAGTTGAAAATTATTTTTTGAATAATTTACTATAGAAAAGGCAATCCCTGGCGTAATTAAAATTTGCGACAGTATAAAATTATTTTTTGAATAATTTACTATAGAAAAGGCAATCCCTGGGATATTTAAAATTTGCGACAGTAGAAAATTATTTTTTGAATAATTTACTATAGAAAAGGCAATCCCTGGCGCACTTAAAATTTGCGACAGTAGAAAATTATTTTTTGAATAATTTACTATAGAATAGGCAATCCCTGGGCGTAATTAAAAATTTGCGACAGTAGAAAATTATTTTTTGAATAATTTACTATAGAAAAGGCAATCCCTGGCGCAATTAAAATTTGCGATAGTAAAAAATTATTTTTTGCAAAATTTACTATAGAAAGGCAATCCCTGGCGCAATTAAAATTTGCGACAGTAAAAAATTATTTTTTGAATAATTTACTATAGAAAAGGCAATCCCTGGCGCACTTAAAATTTGCGACAGTAAAAAATTATTTTTTGAATAATTTACTATAGAAAAGGCAATCCCTGGGATATTTAAAATTTGCGACAGTAGAAAATTATTTTTTGAATAATTTACTATAGAAAAGGCAATCCCTGGCGCAATTAAAATTTGCGACAGTAAAAAATTATTTTTTGAATAATTTACTATAGAAAAGGCAATCCCTGGCGTAATTAAAATTTGCGACAGTAGAAAATTATTTTTTGAATAATTTACTATAGAAAAGGCAATCCCTGGCGTATTTAAAATTTGCGACAGTAGAAAATTATTTTTTGAATAATTTACTATAGAAAAGGCAATCCCTGGGATATTTAAAATTTGCGACAGTAAAAAATTATTTTTTTAAAATTTACTATAGAAAAGGCAATCCCTGGCGCAATTAAAACTTGCGATAGTAAAAAATTATTTTTTGAATAATTTACTATAGAAAAGGCACTCCCTGGCGTAATTAAAATTTGCGACAGTAGAAAATTATTTTTTGAATAATTTACTATAGAAGAGGCAATCCCTGGCGTATTTAAAATTTGCGACATTATAAAATTATTTTTTTGAAAAATTTACTATAGAAAGGCAATCCCTGGCGCACTTAAAATTTGCGACAGTAGAAAATTATTTTTTGAATAATTTACTATAGAAAAGGCAATCCCTGGCGTAATTAAAATTTGCGACAGTAGAAAATTATTTTTTGAATAATTTACTATAGAAAAGGCAATCCCTGGGATATTTAAAATTTGCGACAGTAAAAAATTATTTTTTGAATAATTTACTATAGAAAAGGCAATCCTGGCGTAATTAAAATTTGCGACAGTAGAAAATTATTTTTTGAATAATTTACTATAGAAAAGGCAATCCCTGGCGTAATTAAAATTTGCGTCAGTAGAAAATTATTTTTTGAATAATTTACTATAGAAAAGGCAATCCCTGGCGCAATTAAAATTTGCGACAGTAAAAAAATTATTTTTTGCAAAATTTACTGTAGAAAAGGCAATCCCTGGCGCAATTAAAACTTGCGATAGTAAAAAATTATTTTTTGAATAATTTACTATAGAAAAGGCAATCCCTGGCGTAGTTAAAATTTGCGACAGTAGAAAATTATTTTTTGAATAATTTACTATAGAAAAGGCAATCCCTGGCGCACTTAAAATTTGCGACAGTAGAAAATTATTTTTTGAATAATTTACTATAGAATAGGCAATCCCTGGCGTAATTAAAATTTGCGACAGTAGAAAATTATTTTTTGAATAATTTACTATAGAAAAGGGCAATCCCTGGCGCAATTAAAATTTGCGATAGTAAAAAATTATTTTTTGCAAAATTTACTATAGAAAGGCAATCCCTGGCGCAATTAAAATTTGCGACAGCAGAAAATTATTTTTTGAATAATTTACCATAGAAAAGGCAATCCCTGGCGTAATTAAATTTGCGACAGTATAAAATTATTTTTTGAATAATTTACTATAGAAAAGGCAATCCCTGGGATATTTAAAATTTGCGACAGTAGAAAATTATTTTTTGAATAATTTACTATAGAAAAGTCAATCCCTGGCGTAATTAAAATTTGCGACAGTTGAAAATTATTTTTTGAATAATTTACTATAGAAAAGGCTATCCCTGGGATATTTAAAATTTGCGACAGTAAAAAATTATTTTTTGTATAATTTACTATAGAAAAGGCAATCCCTGGCGCACTAAAAATTTGCGACAGTAAAAAATTATTTTTTGAATAATTTACTATAGAAAAGGCAATCCCTGGCGTAGTTAAAATTTGCGACAGTTGAAAATTATTTTTTGAATAATTTACTATAGAAAAGGCAATCCCTGGCGTAATTAAAATTTGCGACAGTATAAAATTATTTTTTGAATAATTTACTATAGAAAAGGCAATCCCTGGGATATTTAAAATTTGCGACAGTAGAAAATTATTTTTTGAATAATTTACTATAGAAAAGGCAATCCCTGGCGCACTTAAAATTTGCGACAGTAGAAAATTATTTTTTGAATAATTTACTATAGAATAGGCAATCCCTGGCGTAATTAAAATTTGCGACAGTAGAAAATTATTTTTTGAATAATTTACTATAGAAAAGGCAATCCCTGGCGCAATTAAAATTTGCGATAGTAAAAAATTATTTTTTGCAAATTTACTATAGAAAGGCAATCCCTGGCGCAATTAAAATTTGCGACAGTAAAAAATTATTTTTTGAATAATTTACTATAGAAAAGGCAATCCCTGGCGCACTTAAAATTTGCGACAGTAAAAAATTATTTTTTGAATAATTTACTATAGAAAAGGCAATCCCTGGCGTAATTAAAATTTGCGACAGTAGAAAATTATTTTTTGAATAATTTACTATAGAAAAGGCAATCCCTGGTGCAATTAAAATTTGCGACAGTATAAAATTATTTTTTGAATAATTTACTATAGCAAAGGCAATCCCTGGCGTAATTAAAATTTGCGACAGTATAAAATTATTTTTTGAATAATTTACTATAGAAAAGGCAATCCCTGGCGCACTTAAAATTTGCGACAGTAAAAAATTATTTTTTGAATAATTTACTATAGAAAAGGCAATCCTTGGCGTAATTAAAATTTGCGCCAGTAGAAAATTATTTTTTGAATAATTTACTATAGAAAAGGCAATCTCTGGCGCAATTAAAATTTGCGACAGTAAAAAATTATTTTTTGAATAATTTACTATAGAAAAGGCAATCTCTGGCGCACTTAAATTTTGCGAGAGTAAAAAATTATTTTTTGAATAATTTACCATAGAAAAGGCAATCCCTGGCGTAATTAAAATTTGCGACAGTAAAAAATTATTTTTTGAATAATTTACTATAGAAAAGGCAATCCCTGGCGCAATTACAATTTGCGACAGTTGAAAATTATTTTTTGAATAATTTACTATAGAAAAGGCAATCCCTGACGCAATTAAAATTAGCGACAGTAAAAAATTATTTTTTGCAAAATTTACTATAGAAAAGGCAATCCCTGGCGCACTTAAAATTTGTGACAGTAAAAAATTATTTTTTGAATAATTTACTATAGAAAAGGCAATCCCTGGCGTAATTAAAATTTGCGACAGTATAAAATTATTTTTGAATAATTTACTATAGAAAAGGGCAATCCCTGGCGTAATTAAAATTTGCGACAGTAGAAAATTATTTTTTGAATAATTTACTATAGAAAAGGCAATCCCTGGCGTATTTAAACTTTGCGACAGTAAGAAATTAATTTGTGAGAAATTTACTATAGAAAAGGCAATCCCTGGGATATTTAAAATTTGCGACAGTAGAAAATTATTTTTTGAATAATTTACTATAGAAAAGGCAATCCCTGGCGCAATTAAAATTTGCGACAGTAAAAAATTATTTTTTGAATAATTTACTATAGAAAAGGCAATCCCTGGCGTAATTAAAATTTGCGACAGTAGAAAATTATTTTTTGAATAATAATAGAAAAGGCAATCCCTGGCGTATTTAAAATTTGCGACAGTATAAAATTAATTTTTGAAAAATTTACTATATAAAAGGCAATCTCTGGCGTAATTAAAATTTGCGAGAGTAAACAATTATTTTTTGAATAATTTACTATAGAAAAGGCAATCCCTGGCGTAATTAAAATTTGCGACAGTAAAAAATTATTTTTTAAATAATTTACTATATAAAAGGCAATCCCTGGCGTAATTAAAATTTGCGACAGTAGAAAATTATTTTTTGAATAATTTACTATAGAAAAGGCAATCCTTGGCGCAATTAAAATTTGCGACAGTATAAAATTATTTTTTGAATAATTTACTATAGAAAAGGCAATCCCTGGCGCACTTAAAATTTGCGACAGTAGAAAATTATTTTTTGAATAATTTACTATAGAAAAGGCAATCCCTGGCGAACTTAAAATTTGCGACAGTAGAAAATTATTTTTTGAATAGTTTACTATAGAAAAGGCAATCCCTGGGATATTTAAAATTTGCGACAGTAAAAAATTATTTTTTGAAAAATTTACTATAGAAAAGGCAATCCCTGGCGCAGTTAAAACTTGCGATAGTAAAAAATTATTTATTGAATAATTTACTATAGAAAAGGCAATCCCTGGCGCACTTAAAATTTGCGACAGTAGAAAATTATTTTTTGAATAATTTACTATAGAAAAGGCAATCCCTGGCGCACTTAAAATTTGCGACAGTAGAAAATTATTTTTTGTATAATTTACTATATAAAAGGCAATCTCTGGCGTAATTAAAATTGGCGAGAGTAAAAAATTATTTTTTGAATAATTTACTATAGAAAAGGCAATCCCTGGCGCAATTAAAATTTGCGACAGTAAAAAATTATTTTTTGAATAATTTACTATAGAAAAGGCAATCCCTGGCGCAATTATAATTTGCGACAGTATAAAATTATTTTTTGAATAATTTACTATAGAAAAGGCAATCCCTGGCGCACTTAAAATTTGCGACAGTAGAAAATTATTTTTTGAATAATTTACTATAGAAAAGGCAATCCCTGGCGCACTTAAAATTTGCGACAATAGAAAATTATTTTTTGAATAGTTTACTATAGAAAAGGCAATCCCTGGGATATTTAAAATTTGCGACAGTAAAAAATTATTTTTTGAAAAATTTACTATAGAAAAGGCAATCCCTGGCGCAATTAAAATTTGCGACAGTAAAAAATTATTTTTGGAATAATTTACTATACAAAAGGCAATCCCTGGCGTAATTAAAATTTGCGACAGTAGAAAATTATTTTTTGAATAATTTACTATAGAAAAGGCAATCCCTGGCGTATTTAAAATTTGCGACAGTATAAAATTAATTTTTGAAAAATTTACTATATAAAAGGCAATCTCTGGCGTAATTAAAATTTGCGAGAGTAAAAAATTATTTTTTGAATAATTTACTATAGAAAAGGCAATCCCTGGCGCAATTAAAATTTGCGACAGTAAAAAATTATTTTTTGAATAATTTACTATAGAAAAGGCAATCCCTGGCGTAATTAAAATTTGCGACAGTAGAAAATTATTTTTTGAATAATTTACTATAGAAAAGGCAATCCCTGGCGTATTTAAAATTTGCGACAGTATAAAATTATTTTTTGAATAATTTACTATAGAAAAGGCAATCCCTGGCGTAATTAAAATTTGCGACAGTATAAAATTATTTTTTGAATAATTTACTATAGAAAAGGCAATCCCTGGCGCACTTAAAATTTGCGACAGTAGAAAATTATTTTTTGAATAATTTACTATAGAAAAGGCAATCCCTGGCGCACTTAAAATTTGCGACAGTAGAAAATTATTTTTTGAATAATTTACTATAGAAAAGGCAATCCCTGGGATATTTAAAATTTGCGAAAGTAAAAAATTATTTTTTGAATAATTTACTATAGAAAAGGCAATCCCTGGCGTAATTAAAATTTGCGACAGTAGAAAATTATTTTTTGAATAATTTACTATAGAAAAGGCAATCCCTGGCGTAATTAAAATTTGCGACAGTAGAAAATTATTTTTTGAATAATTTACTATAGAAAAGGCAATCCCTGGCGCAGTTTAAAATTTGCGACAGTAAAAAATTATTTTTTGAAAATTTACTGTAGAAAAGGCAATCCCTGGCGCAATTAAAACTTGCGATAGTAAAAATTATTTTTTGAATAATTTACTATAGAAAAGGCAATCCCTGGCGTAGTTAAAATTTGCGACAGTAGAAAATTATTTTTTGAATAATTTACTATAGAAAAGGCAATCCCTGGCGTATTTAAAATTTGCGACAGTATAAAATTATTTTTTGAAAAATTTACTATAGAAAAGGGAATCCCTGGCGCACTTAAAATTGGCGACAGTAAAAAATTATTTTTTGAATAATTTACTATAGAAAAGGTAATCCCTGGCGCAATAACAATTTGCGACAGTTGAAAATTATTTTTTGAATAATTTACTATAGAAAAGGCAATCCCTGGCGCAATTAAAATTTGCGACAGTAAAAAAATTATTTTTTGCAAAATTTACTATAGAAAAGGCAATCCCTGGCGCACTTAAAATTTGCGACAGTAAAAAATAATTTTTTTGAATAATTTACTATAGAAAAGGCAATCCCTGGCGTAATTAAAATTTGCGACAGTAAAAAATTATTTTTTGAATAATTTACTATAGAAAAGGCAATCCCTGGCGTAATTAAAATTTGCGAAAGTAGAAAATTATTTTTTGAATAATTTACTATAGAAAAGGCAATCCCTTGCGCAATTAAAATTTGCGACAGTAGAAAATTATTTTTTGAATAATTTACTATAGAAAAGGCAATCCCTGGCGCACTTAAAATTTGCGACAGTAGAAAATTATTTTTTGAATAATTTACTATAGAAAAGGCAATCCTTGGCGCAATTAAAATTTGCGATAGTAAAAAATTATTTTTTGCAAAATTTACTATAGAAAGGCAATCCCTGGCGCAATTAAAATTTGCGACAGCAGAAAATTATTTTTTGAATAATTTACCATAGAAAAGGCAATCCCTGGCGTAATTAAAATTTGCGACAGTATAAAATTATTTTTTGAATAATTTACTATAGAAAAGGCAATCCCTGGCGTAATTAAAATTTGCGACAGTAGAAAATTATTTTTTGAATAATTTACTATAGAAAAGGCAATCCCTGGCGCAATTAAAATTTGCGACAGTAGAAAATTATTTTTTGAATAATTTACTATAGCAAAGGCAATCCCTGGCGTAATTAAAATTTGCGACAGTATAAAATTATTTTTTGAATAATTTACTATAGAAAAGGCAATCCCTGGCGCACTTAAAATTTGCGACAGTAAAAAATTATTTTTTGAATAATTTACTATAGAAAAGGCAATCCCTGGCGTAATTAAAATTTGCGACAGTAGAAAATTATTTTTTGAATAATTTACTATAGAAAAGGCAATCCCTGGCGCAATTAAAATTTGCGACAGTAAAAAATTATTTTTTGAATAATTTACTATAGAAAAGGCAATCTTTGGCGCACTTAAAATTTTCGAGAGTAAAAAATTATTTTTTGGATAATTTACTATAGAAAAGGCAATCCCTGGCGTAATTAAAATTTGCGACAGTAAAAAATTATTTTTTGAATAATTTACTATAGAAAAGGCAAT
>CAWVNZ010001612.1:0-61895 GCA_963930735.1 Dioctria linearis | reverse complement strand
AATGCCTGATCCTATTACATCGCTAATAACTTCAATCCCCAAACCGCAACATTTTAAGTTGACCATAAGGAGAGATCACTGGGAAAATCATCTGTTTCGTAATTTTACCGTACCTCTTCTCAAAAGATCTTAAATCGACGAAGAGTTTTGGCATTTGTTCTAATTAAATTCACAATCTGCAAAACAATCTTTCACAAATTTTTGCATTTTAAGTAAACTTAGCTATGAGTTGCTCCCGGTTAATTATGCAGTGAAGAGGTAAAAAATTGGGAATTTCAGAATTGTTGCTTAAAAGATCAATGGAACCCTCCCTAACACTGTAGGCGCTCCTTCAATTGCAACACTTACGAGTTTATCACAAGGCAATTCATAGCTGTACCTTACTTCGTCAAGTGTATATTTGTGACATCGAATTGTGGCACCTCCTGAATATCTGTAGACTCAACGAGAGCTAAAAACTGAATGCTGTACAATTTTTGAAATTACACATCAACAACCTATTTTCAAAATTTTTATTAATTTCACCAATGCAACTATCAGTTGTACAGCGTGACATAGTTAAGTACCTGAGCAATCAATTCATGCAGTTTTGTATTATCGGGATCCAAAACTATAATCACTTCAGTTTTTGAGGCCAGTCCGTCCCTTTTAACTCGTACACGAATTTGTCTGTCTGTATATTTCTTTTTTACTATTTTCGACACTCTCGTAGACCCACTTTACGTCATCACAGCGAGCTGAAATTTGGCACACAAGTTCATGTCGCGTGACAATTGAATCTATCAAAATTTGAACCGGAAATTTCCATGGAAAACCCCGAAAATCGGGAAAAATCATTTGAAAATTTGCTACAAATTTGATTAGTGATAAATCCGTTTCAGGAAAAATGCAGAGTTTTCCGATTTTACCGAAAAATTTTCCTGTAAAAAGTTTTCTAAATTATGCAGAATCAAGTTCCCTATCAACTGTCATCATTACTTTCTCTCCAACAATGGTGAAAACTTGCAGAAAAATCGAGGAAATTTCATGTAAAACGCTTTTCCAGAGTTTTTCCGAGCAAGGAAGCGTTTGAGCGTTTTGCAACCTAAGACAAAGTTGTAGAGAGAATTGAGTTGCATAAAGAAAGATGCTTTTGTGGAAAACTCCGTGGAAAACCGGAAAAGCCGAAAAATCTTCGGACAAATTTTCATCGATATGATTAGTGATAAATCTGTTCCAGGAAAAGTGCAGAATTTTCCAATTTTTCTGGAATTTCCGGCATTTTCCGACTTTTCCGGAAAATTTTCCGACAAAAAACTTTTATAAGTTATGCGGAATCATTTTGTTTCCGTCCTACTGGCATTAATACTTTCTCTTCAACAATCATGAAAACTTGAATGAAAAATCGTGGAAAATTCTTGTAAGTTTTTAAAAAAAATTCATAGTAATAGGAAAAGTCTGTGGAAAACATGGAAAATCGGGAAAATTCAGTAAATCAGTGTCTTTTCATCCGTCATAAAATTGTTTTAAAACATCTCCATGCAGCACGTAAAATAAGTAAAAAACGATTTTTCAAACAAAACTGAGGCCAACCCGCATGAAAAAGTAGAAAATAAACTTTTCTTCACACACAGAGGTGTACTCAGATTTTATTCTCTGACAATCACCGATATATTTCAGTATGATCAATCAGAGGTAATAACTGATTTGATTCATGAAGAGAGAGAATATTCAAGAGAAATGTCCCAATCAAAAAATCTGAGTCCATCTCTGTGTGTGAAGAAAAGTATATTTTCTACTTTTTCATGCGGCTTGGCCTCAGTTCATTTTGAAAACTCGTTTTCTCGGTTTTCCGGAAATTTCCGGTTCAAATTTGATAGATTCAATTGTCACACGACGTGTACTTGTGTGCCAAATTTCAGCTCGCTGTGATGACGAGAAGTGCGTCTACGAGAGTGTCGAAAATAGTAAAAAAGAAATATACGGACAGACAAATTTTTTTTTTACTTCACATGTCCTTTCTTGGAAACTTCCTCCACTTCTTAAATACCTTATTATACTAATAATTTCCTACATTTGAATCTTATAATAATTAATCCATTCCTTTCCATTAAACATGATTTAATATTAATAACCATATATACATATTTTTATTTCTATATATTTATACGTTAATCTCTATCTATAGGTTGCCCTTAAATTACTTCTTCGTTATACAAGTGCAAAAAATATATATATATATACTTAACTAAACCTATGGCGGCTACTCTAGCTGCACAAGTTGTTTCCCCACAATAGTTGGCAGATTGGTGGTTGGCAAGTTCGCTGTCGTGGGCAAGATTGTCTCAATGGTTATGTTTGTATTTTGGGCCCTGGGTTGCTGCTCTGACTTATGAACTATAGGTTGAATCACTCTGTTGGTGCCGGCTTGGGTGTAGTTCCTCTTCCAGCGCTTCAAATGGCATAATACTCCTATCAAGATTACTAAGCTGATGACGGCTAAACATGCGGTAGTAGTTGTCGCTGCTAAATGTACTGGATGTGGAATGGCGCGTCTACTTGCCTCCTCCGTGCTGATCTTGTCTTCAACCCTGTTTATAGCGGCATCCTGCTCTCTCCATGCTTGATTAAAGTTGTCACTAGCCAGCAATCGTATTTCGTCCTTTTTGCCTTCTACTACCTCCTCTCTCTGCCTGTTTGTCTATGTTGCGATGCTGTTCCAGGCTGGTAACTCCATTCGTCTGGGCTGCCATAGAGATATATTTCGCTGTGCGGCATCTTCAGCTTGTATTCGTAGGTCACCGATTTGCAGGTGACAATGTTCTTCGATGAATAATACCCCTGTGTGCTTCAGCTCACCGATGGAAGTTGGTGAATGTTGGCAGTTTACTTCCAGCTTGGTCTTCTCAGACATCACAAATAACCAGTGGTTTCTCGTTACCATTCTCACTAAGCTGCTCCACTTTGCTGTAACTCTTTCCTTACAGGCCTTCGCATTTACGTTGAAGCTCCGGAAAAGGTTCAGCACACATTTTTCTCCAATAGCAGTAATAGTTGGGGCTAATTGTGGGCATAAGATTTGCGGGTAGTTCCAATACGGTTAACAACCTCTGGCACTTCTGGTACTGTTGGTAACTCAGCAAGACATACTGTCGTTCATGATTGTTGGCTGCCACAAATTCAGCGTCCAGATCATATACATGATACCCAAATTCATCTATAGCTATCGGGATCGTGTATACCTTATGTAAGTCAAATGCAACTCGTTGGGGCTGTGGGATATCTACCCTGACTAGGATTTCTTGGCCTACCTGGAGTGCTTGTACCTTTGCAATTTGTACCAGCAATTGAAATTCTGGAATTTTTCATCTAAATCCAGTTTACTAGTGGCATTCTTCATTATCTCGGTCATCTCTCGTGCATGAATTATCAGCGGGTGTAGCTTTCCAACGCTTAGGGAGATTAATATGCTCATCGTTGTTTCTTGCATTTCGCTGATTTCTCTTAAGTGAAGGCTCATTAGCGTAATTACCTCACTCAATTCTATTCTTAGTTTCAATGACGATAATTCCCGATATTGACCCTGCTGCTCTTTAACGATGGTTGAAAGTTTATTTTGTAGTTCTTCTCTCTCTTCTGCTGCCTGTAGCCTTGAAGCATTAAATAAATCGAACGTAGATTTGACGAATGTAATTTGGTCCTTCAGTAGATTTAATATTCGGCTCTCCTTCTCATTAAGGTCATCTATAGCTGCATGTATTTGCTTCCGAGTCGGCATGGTCCATGGTTCCGAACAGTGTCTTGGCCAGAGATCCCACTCCATCAAAAATTGAACGCTTCTTTCTTCGGGGCGCCTCATTTTGAGTATGATGCGAGAGTTCCTCATCTTGACGCTTAATTTTTTCCACCCAGCCCCCTATCTCTTTGACTGCTGCCTTACACCTTGCAACGCCTCCAGTATCGGTTACGTCTGCACATAATCCGCTGCAGTTGCTGACGAATTTAAGTCTTCAGTGAGATCTGGTATTTGGAACTTAGACAGAATAGTCCAATGTTTCGTGTAGAAATTAACTACCCCGAGACGCTCGAACAACACTTCCGACTGTGGTATCGACTCGATGCTATAACCTGCCTTGTCTGCTTGTATGCCAGCTATCAAAGCGAAGATTAAAATTACTTACCGCCTTCATCGCGAAGCTAATCCTTCTTTTATAACTATATAAATTTAGGGCAATCCTAGTAATCTTAGACTAAATGAAGTTTGCTTTTCTTTAATATACACTCCTAATTTATTCTAAAAATGTTTTTTTTTATCTTACAATCTTTATTTCTTTTACACTTTCTTTCTTTATTTTGTTTAAGAAAGATTTTTTTGGGATTCTCCGGTATATAGCAAAAGCTAAAAACGTTCTAATTTGTTATTTCATCACTCAACTCATTAATTTTCGGTGACAAGTTTCAAGTCTTGGTTTGACTCATCAACAGGTCCCAAATAGCGAAATTGGGTGATTTGAAAAACAAATGAAAAAATGAAAAAAGAAGAAAGAAATGAAAAGTTTGAGAAAAATAGAAAAAACAATTTTTTTATTTATTAAATAAATGTAAAAAATTTTTAAAGAAGCAGATTCATTCGAAGTGAATCGAACCTGTATCCGCCACGCAGTGGGCTGAAAAATAAAGAAGAAAAAGGAAGAAGAAGCGTTTCGTGTCAGCAGAAAACCTTCCACTCATCGGTGCAGCTTGATTTTCTGCCTGCTGCAGACGCTTGAAAATAGATCAAACTGATCTCTTCTCATATAAACTCAGAATAAATTCTGGGTGTGAATTATATGAGGAAAAAACACTCCTATACGAGCCCAGGAGGAAATATAAATAAAATAAAAAGATTACTCTTTTTGACTTTTTACCGGGTTAAACTTAATTTTGTTTAAGAAAGAATTTTTTGGGATTCTCCGGTATATAGCAAAAGCTAAAAACGTTCTAATTTGTTATTTCATCACTCAACTCATTTCATTTTTTCATTTCTTTCTTCTTTTTTCATTTTTTCATTTGTTTTTCAAATCACCCAATTTCGCTATTTGGGACCTGTTGATGAGTCAAACCAAGACATGAAACTTGTCACCGAAAATTAATGAGTTGAGTGATGAAATAACAAATTAGAACGTTTTTAGCTTTTGCTATATACCGGAGAATCCCAAAAAATTCTTTCTTAAACAAAATTAAGTTTAACCCGGTAAAAAGTCAAAAAGAGTAATCTTTTTATTTTATTTATTTCTTTCTTTAGTAATTCTCTTTTCTCTTTACACAACTTGTATAAAAACTTATCTTTCCTTTAAATTTCTAAACCCTTTTTTTTTAATCTTTTTATTATTAACCTCTTATTTATGCTTTCTTTCAACAGCTCTTCTTATTTATTTTCCATTATTTCTTTCAAAATCTCTTATCCCTTTTTTTTTATAAATCTTTATATCTTGTTTACTATTCCTCTTTTCTTTCTCTTTTTTTTTAATTATTATTTCCTTTAAATTCTCTATTTCTTCTTTTTCATTCAATTAATCTTTGTATACTCTACTTTCTTCTCTTTTAAATCTCTATTTTTTCTTTTCTATTTCGTTTTTTTTTTTTTAAATCTTCAATCGTTCTTCTTTTTTTTTTTTTTACATATACTTACTTACTTCCCTCCATTGGCAATCTTTTCGCATCTGCCTAAACTTCTTTTTCCTTTCCTCTTAGTCTAAATGGTTTAATGAACCTTGTTCTGCAAGAAAAACAAAAAAACTAAGAAAAAGACTAAATAAAATAAAATATTCAAATTGTAAAACTATTCTCTCGTGCTTCATTCCACTTAGGTTATCGTCCTTATACGACGAAAAAACTCTAATCTTAAAATTAATCATGATACCTTCTCAAACGATTCATATGAATCCGCTTGAGCTTTTTCCCTTGAAGTATAGTTACATTCTCAGGACTGTGAACGTAAATTACTTCATATGGACCTTTAAAAATGGATGCTAATTTCCCTGCCCTAGCTAAGTCTTTAACTAGAACTTTATCACCAATATGTAAGACTTCCGGCCTAGCTGAATTGTCAGGGTACTTCTTTGCCACTAGTTTACTTTTAAGTAAGTTCTCCCTAGCTAGTTGAAACGCCCTCTGCAATTTGAACCGCAATACCGAATGGTACTTATCCATATTGTATACCGGTTCAGGCTGACGCTGTACGCTACTGGGAATTTCCGCTACAAATCCAAACAACGTTTCCATGGGTGTAAGATTTGTGCCTGTATGCACGGTGTTGTTGTACGCATGCGCTGCGGTTCTCAACAGCTCGTCCCAGTTTCGTGGCTCCCGATCAACGAAACTCCTCAGATAGTTGGCTAGCGTAGAATGCTGCCTCTCCACAGCGTTCGACTGGGGATGGTAGGCAGTTGTTTGCAGCTTCTTTATCTTCAACATTTTACAAAGAGCCTTTACGACTTCTCCAGTGAAGTTTGCTCCCTGATCCGTTACTAGCTGTTTCGGTAGCGAGTACCGGCTGAGGATTTGCTCAAATAAGGCCTGGGCTACCGTGTTCGCTTCTTGGTCTGGTATCGCCACGAAATCTACAAATCTAGTCAGATCATCCATCATAGACAAGATGTACTTGTTACCCTTGTGACTGACTGACAAGGGTCCAACTAAGTCAACATAGACTTTCTCAAAAGGTCTTTCCGCGATTTCCGTTACTACTAATGGCATCTTGATGGCTCTAGCGTGCTTATTTTTTTGGCAAATCGTACAACGTTTAACATACCAAGCTATATCAGCCTTCATTCCCTTCCAACGGTAGAAGCGCTTTACTCTGTTGAACGTTTTGTTCCTTCCAAAGTGTCCTCCAAACCTAGAGTCATGATAATCTCTTAGAATTAGCTCAATCTCTTCTGGATTGGTCACCAGGCTTTCTTCTGGTTTCTTCAGTTTTTCTTCGGTGATTATCTCAGTCCCTTCAATACTGTTACCTTCGTTTTCAGAATCTCGCAACGGTATTTGTTTTGGTTGTTCCCTTTCTTTCTGTTCCCTAGCTTGAGCACGAGTTATTGCGAGGCATGGGTACTCCTTGTTATGATATCACTCAGGTTCTTCAATGTGCCTTGGAATTCTGCTTAGGGCATCGGCATTACCATTTTCCTTTCCAGTTTTATATATAATCTCAAATTCATACTCCGATAGTTTTTGGTGAAATCTGAGCATACGTGAAGTAGTATCCTTCACCTTGAAAACTCCCCGTAGCGGTTGGTGATCCGTTACTATTTTGAAAGGTTTGCCCAGAAGGTAGCAGCTATAGTTCCGTACTGCCCACACAATGGCCAACATCTCACGCTCTGTAGTGGAGTAGTTTCTTTCTGCCATGTTCAAAGTACGACTAGCGTAACTAATTGGCTTGCCCTCTTGCTCCAGAACTGCCCCTAAAGATTCCCCACTTGATACGACTGAAAGCCTTGTCACACTCGAGTCCCCATGTGAACTTAACGCTTTTTTTTAATAAACTATTAATGGGTGCCAATATTTTAGAAAAATTCGGAACAAATTTCCGATAATAATTGGCTAGCCCTAAAAAAGATTGAACCTGACGAACAGTTTTTGGTTTTGGGAAATTTTGCACTACTTCTACTAATCGTTTATCAGGCTTTACCCCTTGTTCTGAACAAATATGGCCCAGATATACTACCTCTTTCCTTAGAAACTGACATTTTGAAGGCTGCAACTGAAGGTTGTGTTCTCTGAAGCGCAACTTCTCGTAGTTTGCTGTTATGTTCGTCCAAACTCTTAGCAAATATCACGACATCGTCGAGATACACGAAGCATTTAATCCCTTGAAGCCCCGTTAGAATTCCGTTCAGTAGGGATTGAAAAAATGGGGGGGCCGTTTTTAAACCAAATGGTAATCGTTTATAATGGAAATGATTAAAATTGGTACTAAACGCCGTTTTTTTCTCTGTCTTTTGGGTCGATTAATACTTGGTGGTACCCGTTAGCTAAATCTAACGTGGTGAAGTATCTAGAATGACCCAAACGATCTAAGATGTCCTCAATTCGGGGAAGGGCATAACAAAAGGGGATGCAGACTTTGTTTAGTTCTCTGAAGTCTACACATAGCCGATACTTTCTTTTACCGTTATCATCTACTCCTTTCTTAGGAATTAGAAGTACGGGGAAATTAAATGGACTGTCACTAGTTTCGATGATATCGTCCTCGAGTAATTTTTTGAGTTGTTCCTGACACTCTTCTCGATGGGCTTCTGGCATGCGATATTGCTTTTCGTGTATGGGGGCCGTATTAGCCATTAACGGTAACTTAAAGGTCTTCGTCGGGGTGTAAGACTATTTATCGCCTGGCAAATGAAAAATATCACTGTATTCGTAGCAAATATGGGTTACTGCTTCCCTTTCTTCGAAGTTAAGGTCTTCTCCCAGCACCAGTGATTCCTTCATTAGCTTGAGCCGTTGTTGGCGATTATCAGTCTTACCCTTATCCCGTCCTAGTGGATGCACAGTACACTTACTCAATTTTTCAAGCCTCGGCCTGAAATTCACTAGTTCAACGGGCTCCCTTCTGCGTTAATAATACCTACCCACGCTTTACCGTTCCTTGGCTTAATTATAGCATTCCCACAATTCACTCCTGGCCTAATTTCTTCCGCCATGCACACTAAATCTTCCTCACCTATGACAGGAATTTCCAACAGCCGTTCTGTTCTTGGGTTCAACTTAATTCTTGTCCCCTGAGTGGTTTTACTCTTTCCTAAGTAATACTTTTCCTTTCGCTGTGTAAGATGTACATTTTCGCTCTGAGCCTCTGCGTAAGCTGTAGCTTTAGAGAGGTCGCGCTGGACTTCCACGCGAGGAATTTTCAGTTCCTTTTCCCTTTTTCCTGCTACACCTTCTTGTTCTCTGCTCCCCATCGGTTTAGTCCTATTGATGGGTGCTTCTTGAGAATCTTTTTGATTCGTTTCCGTGATAAGGGACTCGACCAATTGTACGAAAGGCCACTCCTCAGCTGTTAGAGCTGGCTATACATCATCTTCTTTTGGAAAAGTCATCTTTCTTTCTTTTATTTGACCATCTTGGTAAGATTCTACTTCTGAAAGATACTTTGTGAGGCTATCTGATACCACGCCCGCTTTGGATATAATGTCGCGCAAGGCTGCGACTCGATTCTTCATTCGTTGCTGTATCTCTTTTGGGGAAGAATACACTGACTCTTCTTTCTGGATAAACTGGTGATGATTGTCCTGGGTGCTTTCCTTCAACTCTATTAAATCGATTTTCTCCTTTCCAGTGATGCATCCAAAAAGAGGTTTTTCTTCCTTTATTTTCTCCATGCCCTTCACTAACAGCTTTCCATTTATACAATCAATGACTGCTTTGTCCTTCAGGAACTCGATCCCCAGAATACCGTCAGCTGGAATCGAATTAGTGTCATAAATGGTATTAAACTCGCATGGCTGTTCTACTCCACCCATGCGTAGTGTGGCTTGGCAAGTTCCAATTGAGCTTTCTTGTGCCCCAAACAACCCTCCAATCATTATTTTCTTGAGAGTTTGTATAGGCGTGTTTCCTTTAATACGATTTACCTTAATTATATTACATGTTGCACCTGTATCTATTAATAATGTTAATTTACCCGTTATACCTATATCTGATTCTACTGAGATAATGCAATTATTTAACAAACTTAACTCTATGACACTGGCTTCTTTCTGTGAGGTTTTCATGGTCTTAAATTACGTTAATTGAATTCCCCCAGCTGCCGCTCCCCGTTTCCCTTCTTTAGAGCTTCTTGTTCCGCTAGATATTTCTTCAAGCAGTTTGCGGTATAATGATCGCAGGTTCTACAAAATTGGCAATAAAGGATTTCTGGGTCTGTTTGCAGCTGTCCTGGAGAACCAATTGAAGTATCCGCGAACCTTATGCTTTGTCTTCGGCAACTAGCAGTATCGTGACCATAGTTTCGGCATTTTACACAGTATGGTGGCTGTTTTCTTGATTGGCATTCCCTATCAATATGCCCTCTTTACCCACACTGGAAGCACTGGATGGGCCTAGGCGGCGTTGCCCTAGCCTGTGATCCACGATATATTCCTGCTGTTGCTGGAGATGGGCCCTTCTGTACGGCTTCTCTGAATGGTCTGCTGGTATTATTGTTGAAACGATTAGTCCCCCAGCTATCTCGCATTGTTTCGGAATTCAGTTTTCTCCCAATTCCCCAGACTTCTGGTTCTCTACTCTGGAGTCTAGGTTGCATCCTTCTCGAAATAACTAGCTTCTTCTTGTACTTCATCTAGAGATTGGAATCTCCTTCCCATCAGATGCACTTGCGTTGCCTTATTCCCTACGCCTGCTTTAAAAGTAGCCACTGCGTCAGCTTCCAATTCTGCTATTAGTCCCCCCTTCCTTATTCGGGTACTTAGCTGTGACTGCTGTTTTAATTTTGTCCAGAAGCTCTTTCATTCTATCAACGAATTCTCGAATGTCCTCTCCAGGTCGTTGCTTACACTCCAGCATTTCCGTACGTAGCTCACTGAACGATTTTCGTGGCGTATATGCAGTTGTAATAACTTGCTGCAGAGTTTCAAAATCCTTCGGCTCCTGGGAACACACTAGATAATAAGCGTCATCTGTAAGCCGAAATTTCACACATTTGATAAAGATAGCTTTTTCTTCAGTAGTCAATTGATCGTAGAGTTCCTTGCTGCAATTCAGGCAACGGTACAATTCTTTGCCCAGCTTTGGTGACCTTTCCCCTGAAAATAATGGTATATATTTGGATACCATATCCATAACTTTCCCATGTGCTTCCGCCATACTGTTCTTGGGCAATCCGTATGATTTACTGCTTCCTGGTTCTTTTGTCTTTCCCTTCGATGAGCTACTCTTAGCTGAAATATCTTGCCTATCTTTCGTTTCTCGTGGTTTATCCCAGAACACTAATTTCCTTGGTGTCCACTTATTACTGACTTCTTGCCTGTATACTTTCTCTTGCGGCAGTGGACCCTCGGCTCTTAATTCTGTCTCCAGTGCCTCCGCCGCCTCTTCTGCTTCCTTCAGTTGCTGTTCCAAAGACAATATTTTCTTTATTAGACCCTTGTTCTTTCTTTTCTCTTCTTCTAAGAATTGTTCTGCTTGGATCTCACCCCTTTGGATCACCTCGAGTGTAGCCGTTACCAGCAAGTCTAAAGCTTCGCCTTTCGTACAGGACTTGGCAGCTGTATTCCACTCCTGAATCAATTTTCTCGATTCTTCACTTGATGTTCGTTTTTGCAACTCTGCCGTGAGATGCTCTCCAATATATTGCCAGTCTTGCTCGTAGCTTTCTAACTTCTCCTTACACTCTTTTAGCTCCTGCGATCTTTCCTCTAATTCTTTCTCTTGAGTTTCGAACCGTAACAGTTGCTCTCTTGTCAGTACATTACTTCTACCCACCGACATTGAAGTCTGCACCAGAAGATCATCTAATTCTTCTCTCTTTTCCCTCCAATCTAAGCCGAGTTACATATATATATTATATATAACACCTAACCAAGAAAACAATCTCACACAACAAAACAACTTACACAAAAGTTAATTAATTTTAAACTACACCTAGTAAAACTAATTCAAATTTTTCCCAATTTCCTCATTCAATCTCAGATCTATATTTTTATAAAATCAAACCTAAACTATAACAATATCACCCTAACTATCTTGGTATCTCTTCCAACTCTCACAAACAAAACTCCCAAACTCTGTCATATTACATGGGGGCTCCAGTAGTTACTACGACTGTTAAAAATCCGAAAAATTGAATATACGCGCGTATGATCAACGCCTAAAATGAAACGTGACATTGAAAACTTTATACACAAGAAACGAGAATCACGAAATAAAATTACAAGCTCCCTACTCTATGCAAATTAATTATTTATCACACAATTCTCTTCTTACTAGGCACTTTACACATTTATCCCAAACCAATTTATTCAATTCGAATTTCTATTTTAACTAATGCTTGCGTGAAACGAAGATCACGGCTTAAACTTATTAACACCTTACTCTATACAAACACATTCATCTTATTTAACAAATTTGAATAAATTTTTTTTTTATTTGTCGCCAAAAGAGCAAAAACCCACCAAATATCACTTTAGACTGAAAGATCCTATAATACACTAAATCTAACACTTCTTAATTAACCTGAAAAGTAAATGGAGCAGCTAAAAGAAGCAGAACTCCCACAATTAACAAAAATGGAGCAGCTAAAAAAAAGCATAACTCCCAAAAATAACAAAAAATGGAGCAGCTAAAAAAGCATAACTCCCAAAAATAAAAACACAACAAACACAGTACCTGTATTACAGCTACACTTAAACTTTTCACCGGCTGCGCCAAATTGTCGTGTCCCAAAAGCAATCAATCAATAAAACCCAATAATTAAAAGCGATACTCGAATTTCTTTTAACACAGTTTCTTTATTAAACCATAAACCAAACTGACCTATCTTAATACCTTTTAAAAGCAAAACCAATCTGAACCGAACTGTAACTTGATATCGCGATGAGTGATAACTGAGCGGCTAAAAGATACTACAGGCACTCGCCAGTCCAGTCATTGGTCTTTTATGCACCAATATTCGGAAGTAGACTTTACTTAACAACGCGGATGTAAACAAACGACAACAACCTTGCCGTTTGTTCTACCGGTTGCAGCACCTGAGTCGCTCAGTAGTAAACAATCGCTTTACATAATAATTACCATGCGAAGGTTAATTATTATTGTAATCGTCGATTGCTCCACTAAGCGCTCATCGCAGCCAGCTGTTGAGCTAATCAGCAAAATAACCGACAGTTGCAGAACAGTACAATGCGACGTTACTGTTTAGCAATTGCTAATTATTTCACTAAAATGCGCCCTTGGCTGCTGGAAGAATCTTCCGTATATTGGGCCATAACACATATGAGACGTACGTGTAATTGGACATATTCGCCGAAATGGATCGAAACGGATCGAATCGAAACGGAGAAGTTGAGCAAATCTCAACTTTTACGGATGACATAACCTAGAAAAATTACCTGTACAATGTTTGTGTATAACTAAAGATGGATGAAGAAGTTTTTATTGAAGAAACTGAAAAATATGAAGAGCTTTATGACAAAGGCAACACATTATACATGGATGTAAAAAGAAAAGACAAAATCTGGAAAAATTTCAATGAGAAATTTAAAACTGATGGTAAGTTTGAACGGAACAATTGTGCTCATTCACGTAACGGATCGAATTGAATCGAATCGAATTGAATCGGAACGGCGGAATTGTATTTGGCACTTAAGATATCACAAACTGCACAAGGTGCCTGGAGGAGGTGGTTTGTAGTTCTACTTCCATCAGCAATCGAACGACATCCAACAAAATGTATGGCATTCGAATTCGTAAGAAATCTACCTATGACGTCACACATCTCTGTTGCTCGCTCGCCACTTTCAGTGTTGCTAGATTCAATACGAATTGGTTCAACTCTAAAGCCCTAGATACAATGAGCGCCGCGCGTTTTTTACGCGCCGCAAAATGAGTTTTAATCAATGGTTTTCATATATAGCTAGAGCCAATGTAAGCCGCGCCACTTTGGGACGCCGCAAAGTTTGATCAAACTTTAAACTTTGCGGCGCGTTGTTTTTTCTTCGTTTGTTCCTTGTTTCATTTTAAGAGAACGAATGAAATTATGGTCACATTTTAAATAAAAAATTTCACTTTTTTGGTAATAGTTATTTAATAAACTTTTAGGACAAGAATACTTGCTTTAATTATCATACTTAAATTTTTTTTTTATTCATTTCTAAATACTTTTCACAATTTCACAGAAATAATCAACACACCTCAAATAGTTCGAACTGTCAAGTGTAAAAAAACGCGCATTGTATCATAAACCGCAAAAAAAAACGCGCGGCACTCATTGTATCCAGGCAAAACCCTCGAGATTACTTCCCAAGCCATGAAACAGAAATCTACATGTGTGCGTTCGGAGTCCGTTTTCTAAAATGTTCTATATTGATACTTATTGAAAAGTTCCAAACATTGGCTTTAGATATGTCATAGAACCTCAACTACTATCCATACAGGAAAATAGTCTTCTAGTAATTTAAAGCTTGGTTCCTTACCTTCCCAAAGGCTACACTTCCTATATACCTTACTTAACAAAATAATAAAATAGTTTTGATTACAGAGTAACCTTACCATTTTACGCTCAATACCACTCAGCTGAGTGATAATTGCATGTGTATATGTGCAGCTGGAGTCCGAATCTGTAGACAGCTACATTCGATGTCATCAGGCCACGGCATATACAGTGATTACTCGCTGATAGTTTTTGTTTGAGGAATCGTAGTTATTTGGTTTAGATAAATTTTTGTTATGATAAGTATGCAAATTTTAATTCGGTTCGGAAGATAAGAAAGCAAGCTTAAGATTATCCGAACACCATTTTTCTGTATGAATTGTAGTTTAGGGCGGAGAAGCTATTCAAATCAAACTTTTGTCACTTTTACATAAGAACACTGCAAATATTTTAGAATGTAAGGACTACGTTGGGCCTCGCATGTGGTAGGGAGGGAGTCTGTTTCATGGCTTGTGAAGTATTCTCGAGGGTTTTGATCTAGGGCTTTAGCCTAAGGGATGCAATTGAAAAAGTGCTTCTATGGGACCTACAAACACTGCTTCCAGTATGTCAGGTTAATTTCATCATATGAATATACATTTCTTATGATAGATCAACGCTGTGTTTGTTTCGAGTGAAGGTGCTTTCAATTGTGCTTCCATCAATTTCTGTCGGTAGGTCGATTAGGAAGCATCTCGGTTACCGACTAATATGTTCAAGCCTGACCGCGAGGACGAGAGGAAATAGTGAATTCTTGAGGGGAATTTCAAGCTAGATAGGGGAATATTACTTCAAAACAAAGGTCTTTAAATATGATATTGGTGACAAAAAGGTACAGTCGAGGACAAATAAGTAAATGAGCAATTATTGATATTTTAATTTATCTTATTTAGAATTTATTTGTAGCCGTTATGCATAATCACGAATCTACTTTTTCAGATATTTAGTTTACTCCAAAAATTGCTACATCTCAACAGAACGCATGAATAAAGCAACGAATAATATACTTTGTTTCAAAGCTACAAACGAATTTGAAATCCTCCATTTTCATATTTTCCGAATTCTTTGAAATTTCATTTACAGAGCTCAAATGACGTTATTATCAGGCAACTTACCCAGTGCATTAGAACATTCTTGAGGTTCTCTCCATATTCTGACAACCATTCATCATTCCTTCATTTTCGAGAAAATTTAAAATTTAAATTTTGTTTATAGCTTTGATTGAAACTATTGAATAAATAACTAATATGGAAGCAGATTATCAAGTGAAAACTTAAGCCACTTATGAAATGGATTAGTGTGCTGTGTTTTTATTCGCTTCGTCATGGCAGTAGTGAAATCGTAAGATTGTGAATGCGAAACTTTTTTGAGGCCAGCCATTCCCTTTAACTCGTACACGAATTTGTCTATTTCTTTACTATTTTCGACACTCTCATAGACCCACTTTTCGCCATCACAGCGAGCTGAAATTTGGCACACAGGTTCATGTCGCGTGACAATTGAATCTATCAAAATTTGAACCGGAAATTTCCATGGAAAACCTGGAAGATCGGGAAAAATCGTTTGAAAATTTGGTACAAATTTGATTAGTGATAAATCCGTTTCAGGAAAAATGCCGAGTTTTCCCATTTTTCCGGAATTTTCCGACTTTTCCGTCGAAAAGTTTTCTAAATTATGCAGGATCAAGTTCCCTATCAACTGGCATCATTACTTTCTCTCCGACAATGATGATAACTTGCAGAAAAAATCGAGGAAAATTCATACAAAACGCTTTTCCGGAGTTTTTCCAACCAAGGAAGCGCTTGAGCGTTTTGCAACCTAAGACAAAGTTGTAGAGCGCAATGAGTTGCATAATAATTTTACTCGAATAAATTTTTTGAAAAACTGGTAAGTCAGTGTCTATTCAACCGTCATAAAATTGTTTTAAAATATCTCCATGCAGCACGTAATAACAATTTAGTTAACGTTAAAAAGGCAGAAAATAAAATAAGTAAAAAACGAGTTTTCAAACAAAACTGAGGCCAATCCGCATGAAAAAGGAGAAAATAAACTTTTCTTCACACACAGAGGTGGACTCAGATTTTATTCGCTGATAATCACCGATATTTTCAGTATGATCAATCAGAGGTAATAAGTGATTTGATTTATGAAGAGAAAGAATATTCAAGAGAAATGTCCCAATCAAAAAATCTGAGTCCACCTCTGTGTGTGAAGAAAAGTTTATTTTCTACTTTTTCATGCGGCTTGGCCTCAGTTTTGTTTGAAAACTCGTTTTTAACTTATTTTATTATACTCCAAATTGCTGTATAAATAACCAAAACGCTTGCGCCTCCAAAGAAATACATATAGGGCTGTCATTGAAAAGGAGAAACCTTCTGACATTGATCGAATAAACAAATCGCATACGATCTTAAAACTTTCGTATATTTCTCTGTTTCTGTTATACAAAACAAGGATGATATATTTTTGTAATATATTCACTTGCATAAAATCATAAAATACGGTTTTCCGTTGGAATTTCGCAATTGTTTTTGTATAATTGCACCGCACAATTCATCACGTTAAATTAAAAGCTAAAAGCTTTAAGGGGAGCAAACCCTTTAGACGCTCGAAAATGAGGCATTTTAACATTATTTTGCTACAGCTCTCAGGTGTTTTGTTTTTTTTAAAGAAAATGGTGGCGTTCTAGGGTAGTACCTCCAGGTGCCTTTTGTGTGACATCGAAAATTGCTGCCTCTGTAATTTTTTTTTCTTCTATTGATCATAAACAAACAAACAAATTATTTATCGATTACTGACATGTTCAGGGGAAGGAGAAACCTATAAAATAAAAAAAAATGTATAAAATAGAAACTTACGTCCGCTGTTTATCAAATGTTCAGATTTTCGACCACTTTTTCGATCATTTTTACCCCAAAAAAAATTATTTACGCGATATCTATACAACTTTAGGTACATCCATCCGAAAATATTATAGACAGTAACCTCTGCAAGTTTCATCCAGATCGATCAATAACTTTTTGATCTACCTATACAGCAGCAGCAGTAGTAGAATTGTACAAAGGTATTGTGAAAAAAAAGGTTGCTTTACCTCTAGCGCTCCGGCTACCTGACTCGCTAGTATACAGTATGAATAACTGCAATAACTCCGTAAATATTTAATATTTTAATTTTTTCTCTTTCCAGTATATGTACTTTCAAAATATGAGGGAAAAAAATTCAATTTTTTGAAAATTATAAAGGGTTTGCTCCCCTTATTTCAGAAAACACTAATCTGTATAAAACTATACTCTTCAAGCTTCCGAAACAACACAATTTTAACTATATGTCTATCATTAAATTTTATAAAGTTTCACTGAACTTCCGGAACTCTGAAATATTTTTTTTCAGAATCGTCACAGTATGTTCAACCAAATTCAATCCGACTGTCAGTAAGTGTCTTATTCACGTACACTGTATTCGAACGATATCCCGCTTCTTAATGATTAATTTAGTCAATGATTTAAACGGAGTGTATAATATACAAGGAAATTACGACCTGACTATGACTGTTTCTTTAAAACTTTTATTTTCATTTGAAAGCAAGTGACAAAAACACTGCAATTCATGCATACTGTCACATACTCGATTGTGGGTGCTTAAGCTTAAGGTTAAGGGTAGGGGTGACTAGGCCACTAAGACCCTGCGGACACCGCGACCAGAGATGTCTTTTGTGTACTAACCTAGAGTGGCTCAGCTAAATCTATCTTTTTACGAGCTTTTAGGAGTTAGCTTGGAAATCTTATTTGGAAAGATAAATGCTGCTCCAATATTGTTGCCTATTCTGCAAAAAGTAACTCCTGTGTGATTAAGAAGCGTTAGGGTATAGGCAATTTATTAGAATTATTATTAGAATTATTAGTCATTCCACAATCGCAGTTAATATTTAATAGAATGCCATTTCAATAAAGAAATTGTCAACAGTTGACGATTTTTTTTTCAATTTTGTATAATCGTTTAATATTCTTACGCGCCATAAAGTGACACAAGCGACATCTGTTGGAAATACAAACAACTTTAGGTTAGTGCCATCTTAGTAATCTTTGGGCTCGGAGATTAGAATATTCAGGAAGGTTCTAGGATAATTCGTAGAGTATAAACACGGCGCTCTCACATCCAGGTGGTGGAGTCTTATTTCAGACAGTGAAGTAAATGAAGTAAACTATTTGGATTGTGGTAATTAGAAGTACAGTACTAGCGGTATCTAAAGAGTTGATTTGATAATTGTTTGTGAATTGTGAGAGTAAACAGTAAAGATAAAAAAAGAAAGAACTTTTGAGTTATATCTGAAATATTGTTTTTCTAAATAACGAACTAAGGCCACCCTCGTAACAATATGTAAAATAAAACTAAAGACAGCAAAATACTTTAAAGATTATTTAAATTTAAATTGAGATTTATAGTCGATAACATAGTAGATGAAAGCATCTTTAAGAAAAGAAAAAAAAAACAAAAAAATTCATAACAATTAAGTGGCAAAATTAATTCCTCCAATAATTTATGTTCCTCACTCTGCTCTTCTCACAAACTTCCACAAAAGAAAAAATTTATAAAAATAGACGAGAAAGAAAAAAATCTTTGAAATTCAATGTCAACATCACTTTGCAAAAAAAATCTTCAGTGCAGAAAATAATTCACGCAAATAAGTACACGAAGCTGTTACCAGGTGCCATTGGTGGCATTTCCGCTATGAAAGCTTCACTCGGAAACATTTTTCATCTCGAAGCTTACAATAAATGTCACCGGCAAATTATAATCCTAATTTGTAGCCCCAGGTATCCGGAAAAATAAGATGAGGAAAAACTCACAAATTCTTCCTTCCTTCCCACCACTGTTGTTAATCTGCGCTTTTACTTGAAATGTTTGCGAAATTTTAATATCAAAAAGCGCGTGAGTGGTGATAGTAGTGGTGGTTGTGGTGGTTGTGTTGGTAGTTAAGATGGTCCATAGCCTCCTTAAGGACTAAGAGTAGTAGAACCTGAAATTCATCACATAACCACACAAGGCTGAAGCTCTTCTCGCCTTATATAATCATTTTGATTCCTTAAGAAGTAGCCTTCATAAAATTTACTGTAAAGGAACCGGAAAATGGTTGTTGATATACGTAAGAAGAGTGTCTGTCCTTTCTATGATTTATAACGGGTCGTCGGGGAAGAAAATACACATAAAACGAAATCATTCCGTTAATACAAGTATGTAGGAGGAGGCGGGAGGAGAGCGCTAGAAACGATACAAATTCGCAACATCTAAGTCTTAAATTCTAAGCTCTATAACCTTTTCAGTTCCGCCTCCCTGCATCACCCATCATCCGCAAGGATGAAAATTGGGAGTCACACAATGAAAGTGTCCTCGGCAAGGTTGATTTCTCCGTGATGATAGCATTTGCATTTTATGTTAATAGCAACATAAATAACACCTCAGCGAAGACTTTTCGGAGCTTTCCTGTCCGGGGTGCCGAGCACCGCGAATTGAACAATTGAACATGAGGAAGGAAAGTGATTAGAAGTTGCCAGCGTACTCCACTGGCCGTTTATGTTCCATAATTGTGAGTTATTTTATCTCTTCAAAAGATGAAAAAATTAAATTGGGCTCGTGGGTGGCTCCTTCATCGCGCATCATTTACTGATGGCATGGCACTTTTATTTCTTTAACTTTGTTTGAAGCGAGAAGAGGGGCAGGACAAACGCTTCTGCCGCACCCATACCATATAGTCTTGGTCGTTTGTCCTCCCTTATTTTAGCTTTTGTACTGTATTTTTTTTTCTTTATTATTATTATTATTACCGTTATTGCTAGATGCATGGTAATTGCTGATGGTTATGACACACTTTATTGTCTCTAAAAAAAAAAGTGTAAATTTAAATGTTTTTATTTATCAAGTTTAATGGGGCCCACTTGGTACGATCATGTAATTAACACCTGCGCGTAAAGTTGTCTATGAAAGATGGAGGTTTTTTGAGGGTTGAGATTGGTTGCTGATTTTGAATAATTTCACAAATTAAAAAGAATATTATGACATTGTTGTTGGGGGCAACAGTACTGCCCTAATTAATACAAAATTGGAATTTGTAATATTTTTTGAATTAATTAAAAATCGGTTTTACCTTCGTGTATTCTTAATGGAATAAAAGCGTACGGTCATCAGCGGAGAGTAAATGCTAATAAGAGACTCGGTCGACTTGGGTTCTAAACAATTTTGAAGCTTACAATCATCAAATATCAGATAGAAATAATACATGAGAGAGAGATAGAGAGAGAGAGAGAGAGAGAGACACGAGAGAGAGAGAGTGAGAGAGAGAGAGAGGGTGAGAGAGATAGAGAGAGAGGGTGAGAGAGATAGAGAGAGAGTGTGAGAGAGAAAGGAACAGAGTGAGAGAGAGATAGAGAAAGAGAGAGAGACGAGAAAGAGAGAAGACAGGGAGAGGGTAAAGGAGAGATTTACGAGAGAGATAGAGAGAGAGAGAGAGAAGAGAGAGAATACAGAGAGATGGACACGAGAGAGATAGAGAGAGATAGAAAGAGGGAGAAAGAGCGAATATTCTGCTGAGAAAGTCAAATATAGATAGGTAGGGATAGGAATTCATAAAATATATACTCCTGTCAAATGATTACCTTCTACGGATCAGGAAAGAATCCTGAGACACACGCACCCATATGGCAATCTTTTCAATTCGTGCGAGATCGGGCGTTGAATGATCGTCTAAAGTCTATGACAACTTACAATGTGATGCATGTCTTACTGATTTAGATTATCGTTTGCTCTACCATAGATAGAAGATTTAAGATTTAGATACAGATTGCACGACCCAACAAAAAAAAACTAAAATTTCATATAAATATGCCTCCTACTTGAAATCCAAATTACAACTCCTACTGTTTGAGCTGTCTTTACCTCTATCGTGCAGTGATCTGTAAAGGGACAAGTCTTAGAATATAAAGTGAATCTCCTCTTGTAGAAATTTTTCAAACCCAATTCATTTATGTACAATTATTAGGTCTGATTCTTAAAATAAATCACTGCAGATATGAGAGTTAAATTCAGAACTGGGAAATATTTATAATGAGGATAAAGTGGATAATAACACGACGATGTGGTTGGCGACAACTGCAACAATAATAGGAAATGCTCAGTGGTGCAGAGCCCAGCCAAGAATACCTCTCAGTGCATGGCGGGAAGGAGAGAGAGTGCATAGCGGTCCAAAGTCCAGCTAAGAATAACTTTCAACGCGAAGCGATAATAGCAACAACAATAAGAAGCGTTTGGTGGTCCAGAGGCCAGCAAGGAATACATCTCAACGCAAGGCAGAAGAGAGAGAGAGGAAAAGGGTGAATCTTCAGCGGTCCAAAACTAAGCTAAAAATGCCCCTCAACGGGGGGACACAAAAACCAATAACAATACGAATTGCTTGTTGCGCCCAGAGCCCATCCTAGAATGCCTTTCAACGCAAGTCAGGAAAATTCCAGGAGGTACCAAGAGGAGCTTGAACTTACCAAGTCAATGTCTCAATCATGAAAGAGAAATGTACAAGTCAAGTCAAGTCAACTCAGTTTTGTGCGATCTTTAGTTTTGGATTGTCGTAGTTTCCGTCGATGCTCTATCTATCTTTTATGGTCCCCTTTGGTACTTGAGGCTCATCTTTAGCCCTCAGCTCGGTTCGATGTCATCTCTTACCCTCTTGTTGATGATTGTCTTTGGGTTTCTTTGAAACTTTCCGTTACGGTGTCGTGTTTTCCTTTACAAATGATACGCCATATCAGCCGTATTGTATGTCTGTCTCCTTTTGGAGCTAGTTGTTAGTGGAAGAACGTGGAAGGAAATGGCACAAGATAAGATGTGCATATTTGGGAGAGTTTACGAATCGATGGATCCTAAAGAAATTATTTTCATCAGACACACCGTCTGAGTAATCGTGACTATAGTCGGATTACCCGCGGTAGTAATCACCTTTGTGGGTATAGAAACTTTTTCTACCATCATGTAGATGGCAAATGTTTCTAGCCTCGGGTTTTGTTTAAGAGAAGCGGTAAAAACTATTTGAAATATTCCGGTATGAGAAGAGCTGGCAACCTATTTACGATTAGGTTATGGTGATTTCGGACTTTTGCCACTTGCTTCTCGGCAAGTTCGAATAGATAATCCTTGATGGGGGTGACATTCACCACCTCGTAAACTACTTCGTTGCGAAAGTATTTTCCGTTGGCTTTTCTATGGAGTCCTGTGCAAGCTCTAAGGATCTTTCATTCAAGTTTGCTAAGGCGTTTCATATTAGTGGGAGAAATTGAGTTCAATATAGGAAAGCAGTAAGTAATGACAGATTTTATAAATTGCTTCTATAGCAGAAGTTTGGTTCCCGTTAAGATTCCATCCCTGACGTGAAGAATGTATGTGATCTGATCGACCTTTAATAGTGCCCTGATGCATCCGAACCCCAAGCCAAGTCCAAATTAAGTCCGAAATTGTTGCAATGTGTTTCGATCAATATTACTGCTGGCGATCTTTTGAAGTAGATCAATGCTGGTGATTTTGATAAATAATAGCAGAGGCTATTTCAGACATGTGATGCAGTTAATCTAATCTGTAATTTAAGAAATAAATTGGGTGTATAACTTGAAAATAAGGAATTTTTTTTTGCAAATATAAAGCTTTATTTCAATAATTAAATGAATTGATACATTATTGAAAGAATTGTGCACTGCTCTTCAATTTCTGATATCTTCAACTGAAGAGAAGTATACCCGTACAACCAAGCGTAAAGCAGCTGTATTTATCGTTAAAGCTAAATATCGCCACTCATAGCCCGTAAGCGATTTAGTTATTACTCGATGATTTTTTTTGGTTTTTTTTAATTTTGGAGTTGGACCACTTGAAGCATCTTTATAGCTTCATATCGCTGTACAAAGAATCACAAAGATTATTAAAGTCAGTTAAAGCCAAATAAAGATAACGCTGTTCCACGATCTGATACAGAACTTTTCTGATGCTTCACGACGCTCACAGACACGCAACGTACACATTATTGTCTATACAAGTAGTTAACGACGCAAAAGGTACATTACGGCTATTAACGTTTGTTTATTTTATGTTCAGTTGTCATTTTTATCGCGTCGTATGAACAAGCACCTACTCTTTCTTAAAATGAAGTACATGATAGTGGAGTTTATTAATACAAAAACCTTGGCGGTTATTCCTGCTAATTGGATTCGTCAAAATGAAGATTCTAGGACTAAATCCAGCTATAGCAAAAAGGGATTGTTTCCAAAAATAAATAGAATACCTTCAAAGTTAAACAACTTACATCGATTGTTTTTGGTAAGTAATTAATTATGTAAAAATTTCTTTGAGCGACCATTTACTAAAATTTCAAATATCTCCAGACAGTTATAGGCAGGCTAAAACTTCAATGAATAAAATCCTAAGTCTCAATAAAACAGACATTGAAACCGATGACATTGACTCTGGCGGTGAAATTCAAAAGAGGGGAAGAGATTCATCTTACAGTGACGAAGACACTGAAAACCCTTTCAATTGTATAAAACCTATTGAAAATGAGGATCTTTCAAACTACAGTAACTTAACTCAAGGCAAAATAGAAAATATAATGCACGCAGAACATTTCCCAAAAGATTACGAGGAGGAAATAGTTATAGAAAATGATGATATTCAATCCGAAGTTGTATGGGTACGCCAAACTACATTGAATGAAATATGGATCCTGAAAAGAAGTGCAAACAATTTTTTGTCTTTTTTAATGAATTAATTTTGTTTAAATCATATTGTGCTAGATTCAAAAATAAATTTTAATCATAACCAAAATCAAATATAGTAAGTGATTAAAATTTATTTGACATTTTTTCCGTGCGCCACTGTACTATATATGTATAGTAAAAAATATGGAAAAATTGGTTTTATTTTCTTACATATTATCTTTTACTTTCTGCTTTTCATTTCTCTAGTTTTAGTTGTTCCGGCCTCTTTATTTTATTTTATTTATTTTATTTTATTTTCATTCATTCACTTATTTAACAAGTTTTAAAACACAATGTCTCTTAAATTTCTAGTCCAATTCTAGTATAATTGCAGTGCTCCCCACTCAGTCAGCAAGGCTGGTATGAGAGTTGGGAAAATCCGTCACAATTGCATTACAGCCGCTCCCACAGACCACAAGAAAACAGTGGCCACACCAGCAAAGCAGGAACACAAAAACAATGGGACCATCATACCTCCAGAGACCCAGTGACGTCCTCAAATAGGAATTGGATAAGCAAATATAAGAAAAACCAAAATATACTCAGTAAAATGCCGTGAATTCCTTGATTTCTTGATTTTTTTCATGAATAGTGGTAGTGTCGGAGTAGTACTGATATCCTCCAGCAGAGCATTAAAGTTGATAATGGCGAATTCGATTGAAATTTATATTCGCTCCAACTCGAAACTCGTTCAGACAAACAAATTTAGAAGGAATCCGAAAAAACAAATTACTTGTTCTTGAACGAAAATTTCCAAAGTACATCTTTCGTCTGTATAGGTGAATCCATATTAAATCCATGAAATTTTTCAGAACTAACCAGATCCCTTTGGAATTTACACCGGATCCTATATATGACGACATAGTTGCTCCAAACAAACACTTTTATAACAATTAGATTGGATTTATGCATTAATTAATTGACATACAAATCCCTCTGGTATTATACATGCGCCAACACATTAAAAGAGATTTATTTCATGAATTTCGAGTATCAATTCTGTACGTTCTCTGGGAATTGATCGAAATACATACAAAGTGAGGTAGGTACGTTAACAAAAATTGACGCAGGGAAATATTACAAAAAGTAAAGAAAATAGTGAAGAAAGGTAGCAATAAGGTCTATTTCAGAAAATATTGCCCAATTTTTGATTTGAACTGTACATTAAATAAAAGAGCGATAGTTCCAAGAATTGTCATCCACATTCACATTTATAAAATAAATTCTGCAAAACGAGTACAAAACAACTAGAAGTGCGTCACGTAAAGTAATTTTGTATAATTATTTATTTTCCCCGCATGGGGATCGACCCCACATTTGTTAGAATCGGCCAAAGATTAAGAATAGAAAAATTTTAAGAACGATTCTATTTGTATTTATGATTTGATTTAGAATCGTAAAAAATAAAAGTTCTTAAAATTTCTCTATTTCCCAATTTTAGGTAATTAAAAAAAAAGTAATCAGGATATTATATTCTAGATTAGTAAAAATCTTAAAGTTTGTCCATCGTGAAGCTGAACAGTGTGTAAATGTTTTTAACAGAAAGTAGGAAATTTTCATTTTTATAGGGGCACAATAAATGGCCATAGTTATAAATTAAGAAGTTTCTGCATAAAAGTTTTCTGGACTTCATTAAATCCCACCCTGGGTCCATAGTATTTTGGCCGTATCTTGTGATTTCACAATGTGTAATAATATTAACATTTTGCTGAAAAGTGGCAATTCACCTAACATACCAAAACTCAGGCTTATATGTAGAAAGATATTGAGATTGGGTAAAACAAACATATTTTGCGTAAAGAAGATACGAAATTTCACAAAATCTTAAATTTCAGCAACTAAAAACGTGCTCTCAAAGACTTAACAAATGTTAACGGAAGCTCTTAAAATAAAAAGTAAAATTATATTCCAGAAAATGAAAAAATGATTAGCTCTTATAATTTCAATTTAATTTAATTTTTTTATAATTTTGCAATAGTAAGAGCATTAGTTTAAGAATTCAAGTTATATACTAAATAATAAGTTACAGCGATGTTCGCGAAAGTCTTAACTAAATCGAAGGGATAAAATTGAGTTACGAGTGGAAGATAGATGTAGAAGGTTACTGTGAAAAAAAACTATTTTTAGACTCAGTTTCAGTGGATTCAGTGCACTAATCTTAGACCATGCATCGATTTTACTGAAATCATCATTAATACGTGCGATACAATCTTTGAGGTCTGTTCAGGTATAGCTTTACATCATCTGCGTATAGTTATAACTAGGGATTGCATATTCGAAATTCGAAATTCGAGAATTCCGGAATTCGGTTTCATAAATATAGTTTCGAATTCCGAAAATTTCCCAGCGAATTCCGAATTTAAAATTTATTTTTTCGAGCTCTCTCCAACTTTTAAATTGTGTTTTCGTTTCTGTACATATTAATATTCTACATTCTATAAGAAGACATAAAGAAAACAATGCTAAATTACAGTTATTCTATTCTACATAATACAAGTAGGCATAGAGAAAAAAATTCCTAAATTTGCAGTTAAACATTTAAACGGTTTCATTTCTTCATTTCAACAAAATTTTTATATTTCGTATAACTTCGTGTTCGTGTCTTATATTTTACGATTTGCAACAGTGTTGTTGAGATTTGTTTATTCGCGTTTATTCGAGTGCGGTGTGTATTGAATTATTTGGATTTTGTTTTCTGAACAATCATCAATATTTTTTAAATAGGTAAGCAAATAATATCAGTTTTAATTTAATAACATTATTTGATAATTATTTAATTTTAATTTTTTTTTGTTTAACAAATTAAATTATTGTTAATAGTACATCCTAAAATGTCATCAAAAGAAAGTTATTCGGAATACACAAAGCAATGTAAAAATCAAAATTCTGTTTGGATTCATTTTTTGAGAGGATCAAAAAAACTAACAGCAAAATGTAAAATTTGTAATGAAATAGTAAAAACCGCTGGTTCAACGACAACACCGCAGCACACACATTTAAGAACAATACACAATATTAATGTATTAAAACGGGATGTCGTGCAAGATGAAGTTCCAGAAAGCAGCGCAACAAAAATGTTGATTACAAATTATTTAGTCAACAAAACAGATGAATCACTTTCTGCAATCGTATCACGAATGTGTGCCTTGGATAATATGCCATTCAAAGTTTTTTGTACGTCTATCGATTTGAGAAATTTATTTTTGGCTAGAGGCGCTCGAGATTATGTATTACCAAAATCACCCAACTCAATTCGCAAAATGGTTTTAGAATACGCACAAAAAATGCGTGCTAAAATGATGCAGGATTTTATTAATTTCAAAGAAGATGGAACACGATTTTGCTTAACTCTAGATGAATGGACATCATCAAGAAACCGCTGTTATTTAAATGTGAATGTCCATGCCAAGAAACTGTTTTGGAATTTAGGTTTAGTACGTGTTGAAGGACGTTTCCCTGCAGAGAAATGCATTACGGCCCTGAAAACCACATTGCAAGACAATAATTTAAATATCGATAAAGATATTACGTCCATAACAACTGATGGGGCAGCTGTGATGCAAAAAGTTGGACGGCTTTTACCATGTAATCAGCAGTTGTGCTTCGCACACGCGATACATTTAGCTGTGATCAATGTTCTGTATAACAATTCGAATACAAATACAACTGAATTGGTGGCTCACATAGATACAGAAAATGTTAATGTAGAAGAACAAGGAAGTGACTTCGAGGAATCAGAGGATGAGGAATACGTTGAAGATGAAAGTGTTGGCTTGATTGAACAAATTTATATTGAAGTTGAGCATGTTGAGACTGAAGAATTTGGATTTGGTTTTCTCATCAAAAAAGTTCGATCGATTGTAAAGAAATTTCGTTTTTCGAGAACATCTAATGATATTCTTCAAGTATACGTAAAACAAGAATTTGGCAAAGAATTAAAACTTATTATGGACAGTAGAACTAGATGGAATAGCTTAGTCGATATGCTTGAAAGATTCAACCAACTAAAAAACTGTGTTAAAAAAGCATTGATTGACATTGCATCTGATATCGTTATTCTAGATGCTGAAATTTTGTCGATTCAAAACATTATCTCTGCACTTCTCCCAGTAAAACTTACTGTTGACGCCCTTTGTCGAGAAGATGCAAATCTGCTTTCTGCTGATGCGGCATTGTCTTTTATGCTTGAGAATTTCGGATCTGATGAACTTTCACTAAAATTGAAGAACAAATTAGAAGACCGAATAAGCCAAAGACGAACAAATGTGTCTGGAACTCTTCAGTATTTACACAATGGCGGAAAAAGTGAGATTCACGAATCTTTCACTATACCATTGAAAGATACAATAGCCAAAGTTATTGAAAGTTTTGCACAAAGATTGATATTTAACACTAATATGGAAACTTCCTCAGGCGAGCAGTCAGAAGCTGATATAGAAGTGAAAGTGATGTCGGAAGAACAAACTAATCCCCAGTCGTTAATGCAAAAATTGCAGAGCAAAATTCAATTGAATTTATCGTCCAACATACCGTCCAGTTCAACTCAACAAATAACAAATCGGAGCTTAATTTCAAAAATTAAATCTGAAATGAAATTCTTTGAAGAGAACGGCGTTCGTGGCAATATATTAGAGTCCGTCTACTCATTTTTGATTGCGATTCCGCCATCGAGCGTGGAGTCCGAGCGAGCCTTCTCAATTGCAGGTAACTTTTGTACAAAAGTTCGATCGAGACTCGGAGACGCAGCTTTAAGTGATCTATGCTTCCTCAAAGCATATTTTAAGAAAACAAAACAATAATTTTATATTTTATATTTTTTATTATTCAATGATATGCCATGTTAGAATGTTTCTGTACTAATTGAATTTGTGTACAATTGTTTTATGTTTATATTTCATTTTAAATAATATAATTTTATGTTCCATTTTTATTTTAAAAAAAGTATTTTTTATACAATAAATAACAATGAATTATCTTATATAAGTTATCTTTATTATTTGTATAGACATAAAAAAATTAAAAATATTTCGGAATTCGACCGAATTCCGAAAATTTTTAATTTCAAATTCCGAATTCCGATTTTTTTATTTTCGTCAAAATTTGCAATCCCTAGTTATAACTGAATTCTAATATCACAATCAACTTAAAGATGGTAGTTGATAAATACACTAAATAGCAATGGCCCCAAGATTGATTCCTGAGGCACACCAGTCGGGAGAGAAATTGATTCAGATATTTTATCATCTACCTTAACTCGTTATCGTGGCGTTCCGATTAAAATGTCCTAATAATAGCTGAAGCAGATATCGTAAACCGAAAAAATACAGTTAACCGACGAGCAGTCAGAATGCCGTGAAGCTTCTATACAAAAATTCTCTATAAAAACTCACTACACCTATGCAATCAGAAAAATAAAAACCAATTCATATTCATCACTCTTTTATTCCACCCAGTAATTCCCATTCGATGACCATGGAGCCCCAATAAAATTCCGTCATTACAAATATTGCAACATTTTCCCACAAAAAAAACAAGAAGAGCTCCATCTGATTGTTGGTGCCACCCATTCGATATTGTCTCATCAAAAAGGCAAAAAAAAAGAAGAAAAAAAACATCACATATACAAAGTATGTATGAATGTATGCACATCAAACAGAGAAAATCTTAAAATCTGAAACGAACACGAGAGATTTCTGATTGCCGAATGCAACATCAAGCCCCAGATGAATGGGGCCCAATAGCATTTCAAGTGGCGGTTTTATTTCCCAGCACAGAGGACATAGGAAATGACATCGAATCAAGCGGATCAACCATTGTTCCACAACTCTTCAGAATCCAATCACCGACTGGCAAAAGGGTTTTAACATATAGGAGCCGCACTATCCGCACGTAACCAGATGAAAATTTGCATTGAATGCATACCATAGGGAGGAGAGATATTCTATACACACAGTGTGCATTCAAGCAATATAGGGTTGGGGCGGGGGAGACATGAAACTCATCTGCTCATGACCAGGATAACGATAACTGAAACTCTGGGATGTTTAAGAGCTCCAAACCAAACTGGGCTGGCTCTATATGTATATAGTTAGGTATTTTGCCTGTTGTTCTTGATGGATTCCATGACATCGCGTCGTCGTGACGAAATGAATCCGTTGGGTTGGACCTATATAGACAGAGAGCTGGAGTTTCTTGCAACAACAACAACAACAGCTCAAAATGACTGCAACTATGGATTGACGATGAAGGACCATAAATGTGATAAGGATAATAGAATATACAGGATATACTACTCTGAAGAATATGAATATCTACCACAAAATGCACAACAGAGTGTCAAAAAGGGTTAATACAAATTATCCGAAGGTTAGCTAGGGCTCATCTTCAAGCCGACTTAGCATTCGCCCCTTATGGCACCTTCAGCAAAATTTATGCTCGGCAGCTTATGAATTTTCCCGGAGTAATAATCAACCACAACTACACAAACACAGCGCACTAATAATGTTATAATTTATGTTTTATTTAATGTGTATTTAGGTGCGAGGCTGTGTATCTCTTTGAGGCGACGCTAAAGACCCGACATGTGTATTAATGTACGGGGCTCCGAGCCACACTAATAAGAATAAAACTTGCATGCGCCCTGGTGGAACAATTACATGGTTTTGCGTAATGAATTTATTTCCTTCATATGTGTATGTCTACACGGAATATTATGATCCTTTAATAGTAATTTGTTGGTCTTGTTGTTGTGGCATTCAAAGCAGGGATGCCTTATCCCCCTCCCTCCATCCCATCCCATTTAAACGGAGCTTGAGTCCGGAGGACCACATCTGATATGGGTCTGATGATGCGATGCTCCTCCATGGTTGTCGGAAAGCAAAAATTCTTTCACCCACTTTCACCTCTCTTATAGTATAGTACACAACGATGGTAGTAATAGCAACACTCTTCTTCCTTGCACAACGAATTACTTGGCTCATTTGGTACTTGGGATGGCTGGAAGGAGGAGGGATGGAGGTTAGGGGGTGACTATCATGTATCGCTTTAGTTATTGTGGTACAACGATTATAGTACTTTTGCGTACTATACATATATATACATATCACCACATAACATCGTCATAGTAAGTAAACGCTAGTCTAGCCTTAGTCTAATACAGTGGATTTGAGCTTGGATATTAAGTTTCTTCTTGGAGTTCGAGTTGTCTTAATCTTTTGCCGTTAACTGCTTAACTAAATTCCCGTTTGTCCTTTGTCTGCCAAGAGATGGCCATTGCCATATTTCATGATATTCACATGGACATGGAGGACAAGAATATAATAAGAAGCGCTCTACGATCTGCGGTTGTGAACTTTCAACTAACTAAGTATATATGTATGTGTGTGTGTATGTTGTACCTACATATATCAGAGCCACCAAAAACTGGAATGGCGGGCGGGGAGACCCACGTGTCTTTCGCATTTTATTTATGGTTCCGGTGGGATAGATGGATACACGCAAGACGATGATTTCCTTGGCTCGTTATATGCGCCCCGGTTTAAGATGAAAATGATGTTTAATGTCACATTTGGTTTCGATTAATGTTTATTATTGGGGCTAATGTTGCGATTGGTTGATAAGTGTGGTGGTTGGGTAGACGACAAATATTCAGAAGAAACTGTATAGTATTTCCTATAATATATTTTAATCTAAATGTGTGGCTAGGCGATCCGATATTATATTAAGATTAGGTTCAAATCAGAGCGGCAACAGTGTATAACAAGTCTACATATATTGCCGGCATATCAAATTTTTTTGAACTATTTTGAATAACTGGTAAATTTGAGTCAAATTTTGCTTTAGATATTTCAGAGCAGTCCATAAGAAAGCTTTAATGGAAATCTTATTATCTATGTTTTGTCAGAATTGTGGTTATAAATATGCCCACAAATTTTAGGAAGAATTGTATTACCTGCCATATTATTTAGAATTTAATTTAAATTAATTATAGGTACGGTTTTTAACGACTACAGTTACGATAAAAAAAAACCAGTTTCTATTTGCACATATTTGCAAAGACAGCATAAATTAATTAAATTAAGTTAAATGCCAATATACGAATATAATTTTAATTATTAAATAGGAAAATATAAAATATTGTTACGCGTCACAAAGTGATACAAGCGCCATCTATTGGAAATGGAAACAACTTTAGGTTAGTGACATCCTAGTAGGCTTTGGGCTCGGAGAACGGAATATTCAGGTAGGCTGTAGTATAATTTGTAGAGTATAATAAATACGGCGCTTCTGACATCCAGGAGGCGGAGTCTTATTTCCGACAGTGAAGTAAACGAAGTGTAAACTATTTGGATTGAGATAATTTGACGTACAGTACTGGCGAAAACTAAAGAGGTGATTTGATAATTATTTGTGATTGTTATAAAAGTAAACCGTGAAGTTAAATAAAAGAAGAAATTTTGAATTATATCTGAAATATTGTGTTTTAAATAACGAACTAAAGCCACGCTCGTAACAATATTTATTTATTTATTATGCAATTAATAAAAGTAGTAAACAAAGAATAACTCCAATAATATAATACTTTACATATAATCTACTAGGCTATGAAAAAGAATTTAAAGAAAGAATCATTAAAAATGTTAACTAATTACAATAGATTATAAGGTAAAAGCACAGATAAGTAATACCATAGATGGCACAAGAACTAGATGTCGCATGGCATACTAGAGCAGAGTATACAGATTGTGAAATGGGTAGTGCATTCTGGAATAGACCATAACATGGTTTAGAGCGTGCGCCGAAAGCAAATGTTTTTATAATAGCAGTTTTGTATACATTTGAACGACTTCCTGAACACTTCAGATACGAAAAATATGAATCACTCGACGTATACATCAGTTCAAATGTTGTGATCCATTCCGGAATGAACCACCCAGCCTTATAAATTTTGTATACTTTTTCTAGTACTGCATGCGACATCTAGTTCGTGTGCCATCTATGGTAATACCCAGATATTGAAGGCGATAGAATAGTCAGTTAATGCCCCGTATATAGTGACATCTTTAAGGTTAATTGTACATTAGTTTTGGTATTTGTTAAAGCTTTTGAATATCTTGGAAAAACTTCTATAGATTTCACAATTTTTTCTTACTTTTCAAGCGCAGGCTGAAACCAAATTGTTCAGCTGCCTGCCCTGTAGGCCCTTTGCCTGTCCATATAGCAATTTTTTTTTGTTCACCGTGCGTCCACGGTAATAATTTTGTACAAATTACGTGAACCACATGTGATTCACAGAGCAACATTTAAACTATTTACTATTCAGATGTTCTGTGCATCACATATGGTTCACATGTTGTTATAATTTTGGCACAGCATTTATAGCTGTTTTTACAGTTACTAAATAACATAACATAACATTTATTAGAGGCGATAGTATACAAGATTACAATCTTTTATTATATCTAAAAATAATTGGACTAAACGTGGAGGAAGTATTTAAAAGAATATCAAAAGCTATAAACCATTCAGAAGTAACTTATGAAAATAATAATAAATAAAGAAATATTGCGCTTAAAATGACAAACTAAAAACTGAGTAACAAAAACAAGTTATAATGAACTACAAAAACAGAATACTAGACACTAGAATTATATACTAACAAATGCCATAGAAAAACAAAAACAAAAAGCAAAAAGAAAGCTACAATAATTCACGATAGTACTCTGCTGTGAGAAGTGATCCTGACAAGACAACCCAGCAGGAAATGTGGTCAACGACTACGAAGTCATCAATGCTTCATTGTTGACCTTTTACTCTATGTGTCAACAGTATATACCAAATGAGCATGTATAGTTGAAATATTTTAAGTGTGTAAGTATTGTTGACACATCAAAGACTTGTCAACGATGAAATAGCGTTGACATTGCAGAAATGAGTCATAATTTGAGGCAACAATTTGTAACTGCTGTTAGTAGGAAAGTCAACGTTGAGTCATGTGGGAAGGGTATTTGCAGTATGCTCTGGGGTACCTCAGGGATCAATTTCGGGTCCAAAACTCTTCAACTTTTTCCTACATGATTTCCCCCTCAAGAAATTTAACTCCGAAAACCCAGCTGCCATCCTGTACGTGGACGATACGATGATAATAGCTGAGGGAGAGAGGCCTCACCAAGCTCTAATTAAAATTCAGGAATTTATCCCCACCCTCCTGGAGTATTGCCAGTGTTGGGGATTCAAGATTAACGAAAGGAAAAGTGGGCTTATTTGCTTCCGTAATGCTAGTGGAAAGGGGCACCACTTGGCGGTTCGCGAAAGCACATCACTTGCTCTAAAAGTAAATAATAGAACGATACCCATGAAAGAAAATATTACTCATCTCGGCGTCAACCTTCACAATAGGCTAAAGTTTAACCCTCACGCAAGGAAAGTGTTAGCTAAGGCTAAAGCTGCTACCTGTATTCTCAGACCGCTCCTAAACTCAAGGGCGCTAGACCCATTCTAAACTATTGCTTTGCAGCCTGGTTCCAAATAACTCCCAGCGTTGGTAACGAACTCGAATCCTTTGAAAGGAAAATCATGAGGCACTGCACAAGCAAATTTTAACATCCTAATAGTCATAAATGGTAATCAAACAAAGTTCTATACACTGAAGCAAATATCAAACCACTATTAATATACCTAATCAATTCAGCTGAAAAGGTCCTAAGGAGATCGGAAAACCACCCTAATCCAGTAATCAATTCCATAATTGAAACAAACAGAACGATTCAATCATGGATAACTACTACCTTTCCCCTGTAAATATATTGCATGAAAGTTCCTCGGGTCTCTTTAAACCTAGAACGACCAGTTCTCTGAAATTACCCTTCTATGAGAAAGCGTCTATGAGCAATTACAGAGGATATCCTCCCCTAAATATAAACAAATCTAAAAATGGAGACAAAATACATCTCCAGACACACCAATATTACACCTTTACTTATATTGTTTAAACCCACTGATGAGGCAATATTTGAGCCCAATAAGTCATACTATTAGTAAACTCACATGAAAGACACAGTCCGAAATAGTTTACAGACTATAATTTTATATGCAAGAAAATGAAAATGTAAATGTAAATGAAAATGAAAATGTTGTGATAAGAGTGATAATAATAATAATAATATTATTAAGAAATTTTTTTCATGATAGTCATAATAACAACTAAGCATATGTTTAGGTGGAACTTCCACATTCTTTACTTCTGTTACAGATACATACATAGTATTGAGCTCTTTGATTTTTATTTAGTTTATAAGTTAGGTTAGGAGCCACTGAAGTAACGTTGTTAGTATTCCGGGAGCAAGCATATTCGTAGGACATATAAGAAATAGAACGAAATCAAAATATCTAATAATGATCTGTAGTCATTTAGTAACAATACCAGCAGTAGATAATTTCAGACATATCTGCAAGTCGAACATACCTTAGGGATAATAGATAACGTAAGTCATGTACTAAAAACTTCCATGTATTCTTGGCCTCAATAAAATTACTTTGACTTTGACTTTGGGAAGGATATTTGACGGTTAACAGTTCAGTGACAAAGTGATTTTTGAAAGGTTTGAAAGATATAAAAATGAAATAAAATACTATAATAAATTCATATAAAAAAATTAAAGAATCACCATTTAAATATAATAATTGAGCGTTACAAGATACATTTTTTCGGTTACATACATAATATGTATTTTCGTATATTTTCCGATCTACAAAGCACTTAACATCAATGGGAAATTTACTGATGTGATGCCAACGGGATACACATTATTATGTCAACGTCATTTCATATTACTTCTTGTCGCTACTGCATCATGTATGACTCTGTCAACACAGTTTCATCGACTTTTTGTCATTGTGGTGTCATGGGTGAGCTTGTCAACGTTGTGTCTTTTGCCGGTTGTCATTGTTGCGTCATGTATTACATATTCATTGTTTTGTCAACTATGACAAGTATACGACAAAGGATTGATGACTTCAACGTTGAAAAACTGTGCCACTCTCTTAAAAATAGTCAATGATAAGTCAACGATACAAAATATCGTTGACTCCTCGATGACTCAACGAAACTTTTTCCTGCTGGGAATCAAGTAAAATTACGAGCGTCTAATTAAGAAATGTGCATCAACGAGGCTCTTAAAGGAATTGACAGTACGTGCGTGCTGGATACTAGATGGGAGAGCGTTCCAAGAGCGCGCAGTCTGGACAAGATAAGAGCCCTCCATAACAAGCCTAGTAAAACGAGGAAAAATAATGTTTCTGTTTCTATGTGAATTAGTGAAATTAATCATTTCTCTAAGGTAGTATGGTTCATTATTTTTTTGCAGGTTAAAAAAGAACACTAACGTTCGCTCTTTTCTTGATATATGTAGTAAGCGGGCAGCCTACCAGCTGATCGCGGTAAGGTGAGACATGGTCATATCTGCGAAGACCGAAGATAAAACGTAAGCAATCGTTGAACGCGACCTCCATTTTACGGGTACAAACACTATCAAGTCAAGGGAAAATTAAACTTCCGCATGTGAAGTACGGCAGAATAAGTGTCTTAACCAGATTTAAACGAGTTACTTGTGGCAAAATACTGGCTGAGAGCCAGAGCCTTCGAAGTCCGGAGTAAATTTTATTAATTTTTGATTTTGTATTGTCACAGCAGCACATATTTTGGTGCAACACAATACCCAAATTTTTCACTTTACTAGCACGAGATAATGTTTTACCGTCCAGAATTACGGGTGGGATATCAGACGAAAGGAGTGGACTATTGTGAAAAATAATATATTGAGACTTAGAGGGATTCAATCTCAATGCATAAATCTTGGACCATGCATCGATTCTCCTCAAATCGTCATTAATACGTGCGATGCCATCTTCAAACAGGCCAATAGGTCTGTTTAGATAAAGCTGCACATCATCTGCGTATAAGTGCATCCTGACATCACGTCCAACTAGAGGAAGGTCATTAATAAATAAACTAAATAGCAACGGCCCCAAGATTGAACCCTGAGGTACACCGGTCGGGAGAGGAAGTGAATCCGACAACCTATCATCCACCTTCACCCGTTGATGGCGTTCTGACAAGAAAATCCCGATCAGAGCAGAAGCGGAAGCAGTAAATCCAAGAAAATTAGATAGCTTATGCTGTAACAAGCTATGATTTACACTATCGAAAGCCTTTGAGAAATCAAGCAGAACTAAAATGGTAGCGTTATCCTGGTCTAAGGCTGCTCGTATAAATCTAGGTACATAAATTATTGACTTGAGTAATGTTTACTAATGTTTGGATTGTCGTTGAGTGTACAATAAATGATTAAAGTTGTATCACGACCTACATAAGAGTGATGAAACAAACGTCAAACAAAACGAAAGAATCTTCCCACGGTAAATTTCATCCAATTCTCGATATTTCCCAGGCGTCTGTCTTCGACAAAAACAACTCAATTCAATTCGACTGATTTCTAATGACAAGGCAACAACGCCTAAAGTTACAGCGCCCGATAACTATTGACTACACCTGCACGTGCGTTGTACATATATGTCCATATTCATAATATATATTACATTATATAGTTACATTCTAGCAATAATGTAACGGCATTTTCATCAAATCTTCACAAGCTTGGACATCAGGACTTCGTTATGTAAGCGGGAGGATTTCGACGATTTTCGTCTTTGCGATTCAAATATTTGAAGAGACTCGACGTAGAAATAAAATGTAATACCTTTTCTTAAATATTTGTAAAAATATATAATTTGGAAAAACTGATATAAATTGTATTTCGCACTACAAAGTATTATTTAATTTTTTGAGTGAAGTATGGATCCATTATCATTTTACGGCCGGAAAAGAAGAAATGATAATTCAGATTTTGAAAATCAAATTGACACAAGTGATGACAGTTCAGATGAACAGGACTTTTCTTCAGGTAGTGATGACAACTACATTTTAGATTTACAAGTGAGTGGTTCATCCGATAGCGAATTTGATGACAGAAACAACTCGTTTGAAGAATTGCCGTAACTTGCCTTTACATCAAGATCAGCATTCTTTAGATTTGCAACAGTGGAATAATGATTTTGAAGAAGCACAAAAAATTCCGTTTATTGGGAAACATGGTCTAAAATAAGCGTATCGTAATTGATGATGGAGTGCCTATGCCAATTAATATATTTGAGCATTTTTTTAACGTCGAAATTTTTGAACTGATGGTTTTAGAAATAAACAAATATGCAGAACAATTTATAGAATTCCATCAGATTCGTCGTACCTAACTCTCGAATGAAAAGATGGTCAAATATCACAAATACCGAAATGAAGAAATTTATAGGTATTATAATTATTACTGGTATTATAAAATATCCTAAGATTGGAGACTGTTGTAACAAAGATGAGTTATTTTATCATCCACTGTTTCATAATGTTGGTATGAGCTACAATAGTTTTTCTTTGATTTTGAAGAACTGGCATGTTGCTGATAATAAAGAAGCTGCTCCAGGAGACAGATTACATAAAATTTCCAATTTTGTACGTATTTTTAAATCAAAAATTCAGGAAATATATACCCCAGGTAAAGAAATTTCGGTGGATGAAACTATGATCTCGCCCAGAGGAACACTTTTGTTCAAACAATATAATCCAGAAAAAAGCCATAACTATGGTATCAAATTATTTAAGTTGTGTGAAATGACTGGTTATGTTTGGAATTTCTCCGTATACTGCGGTAAAAAAATTACCTGGGCTAGATCATGCTGGTTCAGTTGTTGCTTCATTAGCTGAAGATCTCTTGAATGATGGAAGATTATTGGTTGCAGATAACTGGTAGGTACTAGCATTCCATTAGCTATGTTTTTGAAACAAAAAAGTACTGAATTCTGTGGAACATTACGATCAAGCACGATAGGGTTGCCGAATCTAAAATCTATCAAACTGAAGTAAACGAAATCGCAGATGCAGTAAATTCAACTGGAATTAGTGTGATCAAATATCAGGACAAGAAAGAAATAAGACTGATTTCAACTTTTTATGGTCGCAATATGCACGAAACCGGGAAAAAAACCGCGAAGGAGAAATAATCAAAAAACCCGTCATAATACTAGACTATTACTGAGTCAAAGGTGGAATTGACCTCTCTGACCAAATGATATCTTACTACAGCCCTGCAAGAAAAAGTGTGAAATGGTATCGAAAAGTATTGTGTGAATGTATTAGTATTGCAATTTTAAATAGTTGGGTTTTGTATAACAAATTTTATTCACACAAGAAAATGAAGTTAGAGCACTTTACAAGGTCACTTGAAAAGTTTTTGCTTGGCATTACCGAAGAGCTTACAATTACAAAAAAAGTTAAAAACACATCTCACGAGTTCAGCGAAATATCTAGAAAAGATGATGGGAAAGTTGTACGTAAAAGATGTGTTGGCTGTTACAAAAAAATTGGCTGAAAGTCACAACAGAAATACTGCTATCTCAAAGGCAAAGATAGTTTCTACTCAATGAAATGAGTGCCAAAGACCATACTGTTTACCAGACCTGTAAAATTCCAAGTACAAGTACCAGTACAGTACCAGTACCTGGACTTGAAATATTTTAAGTACAAGTACAAGTCCCAGTACTGGTACTTAAAAAGATTTCAAGTACAAGTCCCGGTACTGGTACTTTAAAATTTTTCAAGTACAAGTCCCGGTACTGGTACTTAAAAAAAAAATCAAGTACAAGTCCCGGTACTGGTACTTTAAAATTTTTCAAATTCAAGTCCAGGTACTGGTACTGTTACTAGTACTGAAGTACTTTACAGGTCCGTACCTGTAAAATTCCAAGTACAAGTACCAGTACAGTACCAGTACTTGGACTTGAAATATTTTAAGTACAAGTACAAGTCCCGGTACTGGTACTTAAAAAAATTTCAAGTACAAGTCCCGGTACTGGTACTTAAAAATTTTTTCAAATACAAGTCCAGGTACTGGTACTGTTACTAGTACTTAAGTACTTTACAGGTCTGCTGTTTACCATGTTTTAATGAAATGCATTAAAAGTTGCTTTATTTTTTGGTTTCCTATTAAGTTTTCTTTTTATAAAAATATAACATAGAATATAATTAAATTATCTTTATTTTTGATTTGGATAAATTTTTGGAGTTTTCTCAATGTTTTTGAACGTGAATAAAGTTTATATTCTTCATTGAAAAAATGATTTTTTATCGTAATATATCTTGGAAATTTACAGTTTTTTCTTATACAAATGAAATGTTAAGGTTTTATTTAAAAAATACATTCTCTACATGCTCAGAGCCTTTAGTCAATTTATTTTTCATTATTCCAAACAAAATTTGTTAAAGAAAATAAGCATATTGTGCACCATATATGATGCGCAAGCGTATAAATATAGAAGTTTGTGCATCATATGTGGTGCACAGGACAATCACAGGGTTAATGTTTACAGATTTTGTCTTTGCTAGAAGCTAAGGCTGGCTGATATCTACATATAGCTAGCTCATGAGAACGAGATTTTTAACATTGGTTTCCAAATCTGGGTATTACCTATCTGTGGTAAAAGCATACAAAACTAAAGCAAAAAAAAACAAGTAATAAGAATAAATGAGGAGGAAATAAGTTCAGAAAAAAAGAACTTACAAAATTATAATAATTACTATTAACCCTTTGCAATTTGGTATATCGCATATCAAATGAAAGGTCTCACTGAATACTATCGAGTGGGTTTATTTTTTTTTTTAATTAAAAGACTTCATCGAGACGTTTTTCAGCCTAAGAACCCATTTTCATACAGCTAGGTCCCCTTCCACCCAATTCTTACATTTCTTTCTTTTAACGGCATTAGTGCATTGCTTGAACATTTTTTTAATGGGATGTTTTTTCCCCGACGCATCAATTCTTCATAATCACGAATGGAAAAAGGACCGCCATTTTTCTCCTTCAAAAGGACGAATTTTTTCTTTTCGATTATCTCAAAAACTAATTAGTGGACGCAAAAACTAAGTACATACACACGTTGAGCCCAGTAAATTTTCCAGGAAAAACTTGAGGTCTTCCCTACATCAGGTCGAGGCATCGTTTATTTTATATTGGATCGAGGGCATTGTTGTATGCCTCGAATATGCATAAAATTCATAAAAATTTCCAGCACATTTTTCACTAAAAAAATAATCAAAAAGAAATTTGAAAATCTTAGTATATCTAGCTGAATTATGGGGTGGAGATGGATTTATACACTTATACACATTTTAATAGAATAGAATAGAATAGAGTTTTTAAGGGCTGAAAAAAATTCCAGATGTTTATATGGGCGTGAAGGGAGGGGGGACTAAATTTGACTAATCTAAGTCATTTTCAAATATGTATTTTTTTAATGCAGTTTGAGTACCCACATGCCTATGCGGCGAGGTGAAATGGCTTAGTTAAAGCGGCCAGAGTAAAATGGCCGTTATTTCCTCCACTCGCCCAATCGAAAAACATAGTATATAATCGACGCAGGATGTAAAATTAGGAGAACCGTTTTCAGTAAAATTAAATCGGTTTCTTTTTGTGGGAACTTCAGGGTTTTCCGATACCACCGTAGAATCCGCCCCTATCCAACCGGGGGACTTGAAATTCATATCAATGAAGCCCCGCTGGGAACTTTCATTTAAGACCTCAAACTTCGAGCTACGCCAATTCCTTCATGAACTATAAGCATTTGAAGTTGAAATTTTACCGCCTCGCTCCTCCGAGAGCTTACGCTTCCCGATAAAATAAGTAGGGGAAAAGAAGCGCGCAAGCAAGAAGTATGTAAATTCCAAACTTGGTAGAAAGTGTTTTTTCGAAATTACGCCCTCCATTTTCGAAATCCTAAATCGAAAGTACTCTATGGAACAATAAATTAAGTTGTGAATCCAATCAAATAAGAATCATAGTTTTTTGGTTAAAAAGCGTAGGAGGAGATAGATTTCTACGAAAAGACGAAGTGGGTTGGGGTGAAAAATAGCTTTATTTTAATCTCGTTACGTCGACGAAATTTGCCACCCAAAAAAAAAAAAATGTTCACAACAGACCACTAATGCAGGAAAGAAAGGGCAAAATATATGCAAAATGAAGGAAGGGGGTGTTTATGCCCCAAGTCCCTAAAAATCCGCAAAATGTAGGAAGGGGGTATATATGACCCAAGTCCCAAAAAATCCGTTTTTAACGATAAAAATGTCCATGTGAAGTTTACAGGATCAAAACAAGAATCTTTCCACTCGATCACACCCTCTTCCCTCTTTAATTTGATATCCCAGACGCCTTATTACGGACAAACCCTCGGGGTATAGGCTGCCACCCCCCCACCCTCCCAAACCACACGACACATTTTTCTTCACCTATCTTCTTCTACCGAATACCACAAATTCAACTAAAAACCGCATTCCTCTATGGCAATCCGACGTAAAGTTATTTTGTTATGAATTTTTAAATCACCGTATACCGTAAAATCACGAAGTACTATTTATTATTAACAATATTTATTTTCGTTCAGTGCTGATATATTCTTTTGTAAAGGATATAAAGCATTATGCTTCATTCGGCATTTATATCAGAAAAACCGGTTGCTTCGTTCTCGAGATATGATTTTTTGAAAATAACGTTTCATTGTAAAATCACGGAGTTTCAAACCTCTCTAGCGGAAAGGTGGGGTATGGTAAAGGGGAAACAAAAACATACGTGTCAGCTATTTTGGTATCCTATATAAACTGTAAAAGTTTCATCCAAATCTGGCGTTATAAGCTCACATTCAACACATACAAAAGCTCGACGACATACGGACGATTATATTCCGGAATAGCTGGTAGCCCATAGTAAAAATGCTTCGGAGTTGCTGATAGGTCATATTAAAAATTATTCGGATTGAAAAGGGTTAATTAGATACAAAAGAAACAAAAGAATGAACAAAATAATTACCATAAACATTAATAAATAAATGCTACTAAAACTAAAGAATTAAAAATTAATGATACATAGTATAAAAATGAAGGAAAAAATTAAAAAGGCAACTGAGCGAAACAGGATTGCTCACCAAATGAGATAAAATAAAAGGAAAGCAATAAAAATCCTAAAAGGAATCAAACTACATCAAAAGTTATAGCAATTAATGACTGATCTCTAGCAGGATAAGTTTACTACTTACTACTTACTTTTAACGATAATGAGATTACACAAAAATTAATAAATAAATTAATTAATAATTGTTATTATCAATCCACAGCTCCACCTTTGTACGCCACAATATTCAGAAGCCTTTTTAGCATTGATTCCACGAAGGATCTAAATATTCTGGAGTCAAGGTTAATCAAGCAGCTTCAACGATACCTTGAAGCTCACTGATAGTGTTAAATTCCTTGGCATCTTTAGAAACTGTTAGAACTAACCATAACCCATACGGTTAGCATAAGGAGAACAGGTCGGGTAGCTGAGTGGGTTGATATTGTACCCCAAGAACCATCTTTTGTGCAGTGTCTTATGCGGATCGTGGCGCTATCCTGTTGATAAATGAAATGATCGGTAGGATAATGCGCAAGATACGGAAGGAGTTTTTGTCTGAAAACTTTCTTGTACTCCAGGCTATTCATACGATAGGAAGAAAAGGCCAATTCTACGATTCTTTAAAGGATCCCATGCGATCAATAACATGCCTCAGAAATTTCATATTTGAAAATATTGAGATCTTTCCACAATTCGCTCTAGGATCCGCACAAACCATCTGGACCAACATTTCACCTTTAGATAATTTATTCAAATGACGTAAAATGTAGCCTCAATGGTCCAGATAGTCTGTGCGGATATTGTGCAGAGATACATTTGCGAGCATTTATTTCAATGCAATTATCGCGACACCATTTTTCCATCTGTAATAAGTCTTGAAAGACACAGTCAGTAACGTTGCTAATAATTCTTCGCATTGTCTACAAATATTAAGCAGTTGGATGTAATTAAGGTTGGCAGGTTATTTATATTAAAGTTAATAACATATGCCTATTTTGCAAATACGGTGAAACAGGGCTATAGCGTCCGGGTAGAAACCTATTTAAATCATTTTCAGAAGACATACATAGTTTCTGATTTATTTTGTCAAAAGCCTTGCTAAAATCTATGTGAATGGATTCAATTTGTTTGTTTTCATCAAGAGCAGAAATAATAAAGTCAGGAAAGAGAATCAGGTTTGTTACTGTATAGCGTCCAGGTAAGAAAGAAGCCATGTTTCTGCTCTGATATGAAAGGTCTAATCAGTGGTATCAGCTGATTGTATAGCACTTTTCAGATCTAAGCTAAAGTGCATTGGAAATTGATATAGAACGGTAGTTAATTAATAACTGGTTTAGGGTCACCAGATTTAAATTTAGGTAAATCGTAACATTTTTTTCAAAATTTCAGGATAAGTATTCCTATTAAGGTTAAATAATTTGCTAAGAAGTCTAGCAAGACTGAATGCGCATTTCTTGTACACAATATCAGGAATTCCTTAGGCTAAACAATTTTTATCACATTCGAGTTAATTTAAGATATTTAAGACAGATTCAAATGAAATAGCTGTTAATCTAATATTAAACTGGTTAAAATTCCCACGAAGACGTGAAGTATCGATTTGTATGGTAGAAAAAAACGGAAGTAAAATGATTAAAAAAGTTAAAAAAGTTTTATCATTGAACGTTAATTCTTTAGGGTATATATTTGATCTTTTCATATTCTTGCTGAAAGATCAGAAAGTCTTAAGATTTTTATTGAGTAAACGCTCACCTCTTTCGACGTATCCACTGTAGCATTGCGATGTGAGAGATTTAAATAGTCTACTCTTCTAAAGTAGGAAAAAGTTTTGTAAAATTCAGGGTGTGGATTAGATTTACTTATATAAGCGTCTAAACTTGTCTTTTTCCTGGAACGCTTTAATTAGTTGAAAACTGAACCATTTTGAGAAATGATTACGTTTGTGAAATGAGGGTATGTGCAAGCGTCTTTAATAATGTCATGGAACTTCTCAAAAGACTTGTTTGACAGATATAATTCGAGAGCAATTAAGATTCACGAGACTTAGACTTAGCGGAGGATAGTGAGTGTCATCACAGAGAGTAGAAACAAGGATGAATAGATATCCACATTAGACGAAAAAGTATTTATCAAAACTAGATCAAGAAGTCTGCCATTAGAGTTGAATTGATTGTTAAATTGATTCATATTCCATAATTCTAATTCCATATTGTTCAGTAGAGACTGAGAAATATTACTGAATAAGTCAAGGGGCGTATTCAATCATTAATCGTATCCGGGATCCGATTTAAGTATAATGAATTGATGTCTCCTAAGAAAAAAATCTTAGAGTTAATAAGCACTTGCATAATTCTTTTACTCGTACTGCAAAAGATAGCGTTGTACATATGTCTCATATGAAGATTGGGAATATTAATTAACTTAAAGAAATAGAAAAATATTAAATAAATTAAGACAAATGTAAAAGAAAAAATTAAAGATGAAAAACAGAAACAAATAAAGAAAAACTTAAAATAAAAATTAAAACTACATCAACTACTTATACCAGAGCCGGGACGAGGCAAATGCTGCACTTAAACACAGGTGAATAATGGGAGAGGACACCAAATTGGTGAAAAATGAACACTAATTAAATGAAAATTAAAAACACATGTTTGTCAAATAGTTTAAGCAAGCTAACGATTTGCGTTGGATGCTTCCGCTCTGGTTTCCTCCTATGATATCGCCCTGGTAAGTGATATTTTAGATTTAAATTCGTGAAGCGGTGTACAAACGTTAGATGCGCATTCACTGGGACCTGAAAGATCTATTGTGAGTCCGCATTCTAAATTATTTCTTTTCTAGTTTAAGACTGTTGATAAAGTCTAAAACCATTTTGAAATTGAGGATCCACACGTAGTTTGGTGGAGGAAAGAAATGTGCAAGGTGGAGTAATTTCAGCCTGGCTAATTCTTAGCAGAGTAAATGTTGTGAAATTCCATAATTATCATGCGAGAAGCGGCAAGATGAAATCTCAGACAATTCTATCTTGTTTAGGTGATGCCGCAAGGAGCAGTAGCCTAAGAAGAGCTCTGTGGTTGTTTTAACCTCCATTCTCCTGACGAATAAGAATAATTTTGTTGTTCCGCCAGAGATGTCGATAACTTTTTTTGCCTGAAGAAATTATTGTAGCTTTTAACAATAAAAGATTTTATAATTTTTGTCCCAGTTATTTAGGATAGCCGGCTCTGGTTCGACAAAGGAAGCTTCCATCCCACTTTATATGGCCCTCAAGTCCCGGTAACCGAATGCGAATAGCTTTGTTTCCGCTCTATAAAATTTTAAAGGTCTTTAAATATTTCCAGAATATCTTTGACTTAACAGTAAAGGACTTTAAAGCTTTGAGAGCGGTTTTACTATGGTGAGATTATATTGGTGATTGATCCATTTATAGCTCTTTTAATGCACGTATTGGCATATTCTTCTACGGCTAATACTTGGAATATCGTAGGAGTGCAAGACAGGGCCTTTAAGCCATGACATCTAGGGGATGATAGTTCATTGTTTCACATCAAGTTAACTGTCCCAAAAGAGGACGCGAGTTTGGACATATGCGGTATTCATTAAAGCTGAATACATATCTACAATTTTTATAATATTGATTTGAAATTATCGGCAAAGTATTTTCAGTTCAAATTAAAGCGGTTTTACATTTTTGAAAAAAGTAGTTGAATGTTATTTTTTTAGACAAATGAAGAAAAATTATTAAAATTGTTAAATTAGATGATCATTCTCCTCATAATTATAAATATTTATATACAGAATAGAAATAAAAGAAATAATAGATATTTTAATAATCCAACTTAGTTAGAGATATGAAAAACTATATCCGACTTTGTCTAACTACGTATTTTTAGGTGAAAAATTAAAGTCCATCGAAAACTTAAAAAAAAGCAGCCTGTAATAAATAATTTACATAATATGTGTCATGCGCCTTTTAGCACATAATGCTCAATGCAACTTCTAAATTTGGATAGGACCAAACAAATCTATATTCATGAATCATTTTTAAAAGATCTAAGCTGGTAGCTACTTTATAAGGTCTGGACAAAACTTCATTGCCTGAATTTTGAATGAAACTTATTATTTCTATTAATAATTCTGCAAAATTCATATAATTGCGATATTTATGATCAGATCTCTTGCTCATGAGAAATTGTCTAATATGGTAATTTTATTAACCGTACATGAATTTACAAAGCCAATTAATTTATATAAAATAATTGTTTTGTGCTTCTATGAAAGCAGGAACATATTTTATAGTGGGTGTTTATTTATATAATGTTGATGTTAATTTGTCCATAATTATTGACTTTAATTACTGAAAATTTTTATAATATCGTTACAAGTTGGCCGGCTGGTTATTTATTTATCCGATAGGGAGATGTATTTTTGGTAAAACGTTGTTTCTGCAATAACGCAAGGGCAACAAGATGCGAAGATGATTCTTCCAGACAAGTATAGGAGTTTCGCAACAAAGTTTTGTTACACGCGAGGTCTCCACGCATCCCCTTCAACTATGAGTGACACCACACCTATTGGGCCAACCCAGACGAGTATTCTTGATGCACTATGCATATCGGTTTAACAACAAAGTAGGCCAAAACCCTCGAGAATACTTCACAAGTCACGCAACAGACTCTCTCACTACTACATAAGAGCCCAATCGGAGTCCTAACATTCTAAAATATTTGCAGTGATCTTATGTAAAACAGACAAAAGTTTGATTTGAGTAGTAACTTCGCCCTATTCATATAGAAAAATGGTGTTCGGATAATCTTAAGCTTGCTTTCTTATCTTTCGAACCGAATTAAAATTTGCATACCTATCAGAACAAAAATTTATCTAAACCAAATAACTACGATTACTCAAACAAAAACTATCAGCGAGTAATCACTGTATATGTTGTGGCCTGATGACATCGAATGTAGCTGTCTACAGATTCGGACTCCAGCTGCACATATACACATGCAATTATTATTCAGCTGAGAATTAGTGAGCATAAAATGGTAAGGTTACTTTGTAATCAAAACTATTTTATTAAGTAAGGTATATATAGGAAGTGTAGCTTTTGGGAAGGTAAGGAACCAAACTGCAAATTACTAGAAGACTATTTTCCTGTATGGATAGTAGTTTAGGCTCTATAGCACATATGTTTGGCACTTTTCAAAAAGTATCAATCAGTGATGGGACTTTGCTACTATAGTAGCAAAATTGCTAGGTTTTAAGCATGCTTCCTACTTTAAATCCGAATACTACCAAATACTACTACTTTTCGCTTTTTCCCATTATTCGTAACAGAAAAAAATATATATTAAAAAAAAAAAAACAATTGTGGATGTTGTGTTTCAGATTTTCTGGGATTTTTTATTTATTTCAAGAAAACTACTAATACGAGGAAAGGAGAGGTATTGAGAAAAAAACGCGCGGATTCTAATTACGTACTTTACGTACGTTGAATGCGCTTGCATCTTGTTTGAGTGAACGGCGCCAAAGCCTATGCCTTTGCCTTGATGTTGCTGTGCTGGACAAGACAAAAGTGTCATTCAGTACGTTTACATGAATACTTGAGTACTTGACTTGAAATCCACTTCAATCAAACTCAAGTAAGGTTTTTGGTTGAATTAGTTCCAATTACTTAACTTGAATTTTTTTTCAAATTTACTTGAAATGACATTTTACCTTTGACAACTCTGCATTACGTTCAATACATAGGTGCGGATTTTTAGACAAATATCTTTAGAAAAGTGCTAAAAATAACAACCAACAATAATCTAGTTCTTGTTCCTCTTTGCCGTTTTCATAATTAGCAAAAATGAAAAACGTTCAAGTACTGAAGTTGCGTTTACATGAATTTTTTCAAGTAAATCGAACAAAATTTTGTGATTTACTTGAGGCGGAGCTAATATTTTTAATGTAGGGATATTTATATTGATTATTTATTAACATTAATTTTATCGAAATGCGATTTCAGCGGACCCTAGAATGGACCAAATAACGAATGGAGAGATAGAAGATCCCAATAAAACCTGGATAAGGCACGCCGCAGAAAGATTAGCCCGGCATAACAAGAAGTGAGTTTTTAATTTAGTAACAATTATTGCAACATTTATATATGTTGTTTTCCTGTTGTAAATTTACATGCCTAGTTTCCATGGTAAAAAAATTGTATTCTTTAAAACTCAAATATATTTTAGGCAAAGGGATGAAAAAGAGAAAGAAGAAGAAGCAAATGAAAAAATAATATAGTTACTACGATAGTAAATGAGATATATAATGTTGAGTAAATGGTTTTTGGAGTTTGACTGAGTTTTTTTTTGCCTACCTATAAAAACATCCATAATACCAGAAAATTCCTGACAATATCCTAAGATATTTCCCCGCACATCCAAAAAATTAACTGGTAGATCCTTAAAACGTCCTACGTATGCTTGCAACGTGAATTAAGTGCAACCACAGGAAAGCCTGTGGGAAGCGGAAGGGATCTACCAGGGAGATCCGAGCCGCGGACATTCAGTACTCCCAGGGATGTCCTAAGCTGTTAACTGGGACCGGACGGGATTTCCCACGGACAATCGATATATCCTTACAGGATTTCCTAGTAACATACCACGGACACATTTGTGCTGTGTGGGCAAGTATACTTAAAGTCAATGCGCGTTTACATGATATTTTGATTACTTGATCTCTACTTGAAGTATACTTTAAGTATTCATGTAAACGTACTGAGTGACAGCGAGTTGGCGTTGCCAAAAAATTAGTTCAATTTTACCAGTTTTTCATTTCTTTCCATTATTATACCCTAGATTAAATCATATAGGGTATTCCAATTTCGTCATTCCGTTTGTAACACCTAGAAATAATGGTGGTAGAGCAAAATGGATTGGACACCCATGCATAATATTAAAAGTGATTTTGATTTTTACATGTCCGTCCGTCCGTCCGACCTGTCTGTCCGTCCATCCGTCCGCCCGTCGGACCTGTCTGTCGTTGTCATAAAAACTCTAGAGCGCATGTGCTGCAATTTTGCAGATGGGCTTTTTAGAAAAAAATTAAATTTAGGTTCGAAAATGGGACTATTCGGGTAACTCCTTTGTAGGGTTGCCATACAAAAACTTCGTTTTTCGCTATATATTTAGACACTGCTTGAGAACCCATCAACACAGAGAACTGACATTTTGTACACGGTGTTTTTATAAAAAATGTAAATATAATTTCAAAAATGGGCTAAATCGCGCACCGCATTTTTGGTGTTGCCATATAAAAAATTATGATTTTTACGTATATTGTGAAAACAATCAGTCCTAGACTTCTTTATTGTACTGAAAGGTTCTTCAGAATATGAAATTCTATGAAATTGGTTACAATCATTTTATCCACTTCAACGATCAAACTTGCACTGATATGGGTATCATCAGAATTGATTTTAGACCACTTTTAGCTTTTTACTTGTTCTATTTTCATTTGTTTTTTCTAGTCACTCAATTTCGGTATTTGTAACCTGTTGATGAATTAAACCAAGACCTGAATCTTGCTGCCCTAAATCAATTTGTTTATGTGAGAAAATAGCGAATACAATATTTTTTTTTTTTACTTTTTCTATTGTATTGGCCTATCTTAATAATTATTATAAATAAAGCACAATGTACATATGAAGCAAAGGTGTATCCTCCTGCCTCAACTGAAAATTCCTCTAGGTCCACATCTGGCAAATATCTACTAATACAAATCAAAAAGAAACAAAGCCCCCCCCCCCTTGCCGAAACTCATTTACACTCCTTTACAGACTTAAGATAAACAAGTGAAAAAGCTGGAATTGGTCTAAGACCAATTCTTATGATACCCTAGATGAATGTCCGTATGAAATTTCGTATGGGTACCCATTTGAGCAATTTTGATTTTTGCAGTGGTTTTTCGCATATATTTCTAGAACGGCTCGTCGGACAGAAAAAATAATTATAACCAATTTTATAGGATTTCGTATTCTGAAGAAGTTTTTAGTACAATAAAATTGTCTTGGGCTGATCGTTTTCACAGTATACATAAAAAACATAATTTTTTATATGGCAACACCAAGAATGGGTTGCCCGATTTAGTCCATTATTGAAATTTTGTTTGCTAGTACAATGAAAACACCACGTATTAAATTTCAGCTCTCTAGGGCGACTCGTTCTCAGGCAGTGTTCAAATATATAACGGAAAACGAAATTTTTGTATGGCAACCCCACGAAGGAGTTGCCCGATTTGTCTCATTTTCGAACTTAATTTTACTTTTTTTTTTAAGGTCTGTGTACAAAATTTCAGCTCTCTAAGTATACGCGTTCTCGAGTAATCGTGCGCACGGACGGACGGACGGACGGACAGACGGACGGACAGCCGGACGGACAGCCGGACGGACGGACATGCAAAAATCAAAATAACTTCTAATATTATGCGTGGGTGTAAAATCCATTTTGCTCTACCATCATTATTTCGAGGTGTTACAAACGGAATGACAAACTTAGTATGCCCCTTTAGATTTCATCTAGGGTATAAAAAAGGCAAAGAGTACCATAAATTAACAGCGCAAGTAATTACAACAACAACACAAAAAATATGTACAAAAAGGTCGACGAACAGTTGACATAACTACAGTTAATTGTAGAATTAAGATGGAGAACAGGTGTTTTGCCAAATGCAAAGTGTAAAATCGTGCAATTCCGGTTTCACCAAACTAAAATGTGCAAACTGCAAAATATTCATTTGCCAATTTCAAGGACTTTTTACTTTGCCAAATTCTTACCCGTTTTATTTCAACAAAATACCTTTTTTGCAATTTTCCTTGAATTATTTGAAAGTTCTCTGTTTGCACTTAATTTTTCTGTGTGATCTTTCATTTGTGCCTTGGGAAAACGAGGAAAATCAATGATCATTCGTTGGTAATTGAATTTTTCAAAAATCTAATTACCCAAGATTTGCTGAAGTTAAAGAACTGCAAACTTACTTTTTCAAAGGAGGATATATTTTAATACCACTTTAGTATTAAGGTCATATGCAATACATAAAAAAATAAATTTTAATAAAAGTGGCATATTAAGGCAAAATTTAAATTTATACATATTAGTTTCTAATATTTTTAAATAAATTTTATAATTAGGCAACATTACATTAAAATTAAACACCGAATAGTATAAAATATTTTAATCCAGAAAAATATAATCTAATACAAAGGACGGAGCCAAAAAGTTGCAATCCGCAATATATTCAAATGTAATGAAAATGTATTAAACAGCAATAGACAAGTATTGTATTCTAATCCCAGTCAGAATTATAAGTGACACGAATGGAAGAGCGATGCAAGTTGAAATTTGTGCTGGGTTTTTCGTTAAAGTGCGGTATTTACCGGAAAACATAACCAAGTTTGTTAAAATTGAAAAGAAATGTGATGATGGATTGCCGAATAGTATAACTCTGGAAGATGTATTTGTTTCAAGTAAGTATACAGTTACAATTTACATACATATATCCATCGGAGCATTTACTGAACAATTTTATTATTTGGATCCTAATATATGTATAAATTAATTCTAGTCAATTTTGCTTTTATGATTCTTTATTTTAAAGTTGCTCCTGAAAATTGTTCAGATGAATTTTTAATAAGAGACAGAGATAATGCATCGATTGATCTGGATGATTTGCTAACAATTTTATCTCAATACGGAAAGTGTGCGTATTTCATGCATGTAGTAGAAAATATAAAAAAAGTAGAAGGCAAGTATACATACCTACAGTTTATTTATTTCACGGATATTTTTTCTATTTACCCGTTACTCGAATATATGTTCATAATAGAAAGCAAATCAACTGAAGTAACTGGTGTAGTTCACCGAGTTAACGCAGCTATCGGTTCGGAGCTCGTAATTCATAAATCAGTAAGAATTTTCTGTATTTTGTAAAAAGTTGGATATTTTTCATAGTTTAATATTTTGTACTTTAGAGTCTGGAAGCTTATTTAATACAAAAAGTGCCGCATACATTACTCAGGAATATAAGAAAACGCAAACCCTTAAGGATTCCAGCCGCAGGACTTTAGTTACATCTGCAACCAATTATTTGAGTTCGATATGCGGAAACTACCCTAAAATAAATCAAAAAGCTGCCTGTGCAAAGGCCATTATCTCTCTATTCCCTAGTTTTGCAGCTCCCAATAGCAAGTTCGAGGGAATTGTAAGTTATTTTGTAAATACATTGTGGTATAATACTATTTGATTTCTCTTCATAAGGATTTATTTTATCATCCTAAAACAAACAGAGGTTATTTGGTAAATAAAATAAAAAACATAAATGTAAAAAGACATAGAGTTGAAGGGCCGGATATTCAACCAAAACTTGCGAACCAACCGATTTTGTAAAAAATTTAAAGATTAGTAAAGAAGACGAAGAGTTTTTTAAAAGCTGCTTGGCGGTGGAGCAAGCAAATTCTATATAAAGGAGAGACTTGCAAAAACATTGAAGTGCTGGCAGAATTTACACCAAGACCCCGTAGATCTTTACAAAAACTTTTTTAATTCCGAACTTGTACGTAATTATTGAAATCATTCCTTTTATCATATACTCAATAATCTTCAAAATATTTTAGATTTTATTCGAATTCGATCTGAGATATGGAAGCAAATCTAAACTTTTGATAGAAAAATGGCAGGAATATGCTAATATTGCCATTGACGTATTAAAGGAAACGCTTGGAGATAATGAAGATTGTTTTCAAAGTACATGCTTATTTTAATATCTACATTTTATACACAACTTTTAAAATTTACTAAAATTCTTATTTTTAGACTGGAATTCTGAAGAAAAGCCATTTTTGGCATGCCTTAAACTTTTGCCATCGATTGCCCAGGGTCCAAAATCAAAAATAAAGAAAAGGCCAAATTTTTCCGCTGCGTTATCGAAGTTTATTAAATTTGAAGAGGTTGGCCCTGCTACTTAATTTATAAGATGATTGCAAGCTAATTCAGTTATACTATTTTGGTAACAACACCTAAAGAAGAATACGATTTAAGTGGAAATCAGCCATATATTATAGCCACAGGAGCGAACCATTAAGCTATCTCGCAGTATTTCATCGTTATTGATAAAAAGTTAGTTTGCACACCATTTAATTCAACATTTTTGCAAATTTTTGATTTACTTTTCAAATGTTTTTATGAAGGGTTTTCCAATAAGAGGTGTTATTTTAATTAGCCCTATATTTCGGTAGATGTCTCTTTTGGAGCTGTCATTTCTCGACATTTGACAAGTAGAAACTACGCCATTAATAAACATGGTACGATATACGATTCAACAACGCATTGAAATTATTAAAATTCACTATAAAAATGGTGAAAATGTGGCAGAGACGGTTCGTAAAACTCAAACATTTTTGGATCGTCGTGAAGCACCTTGTCGGACCGCAATACAGAAATTGGTAGAAAAATTCGAGCTGTCGGGACAAGTTAGTGATGTGAAGAATAAAACCCGTGCACGTCGCTCAAGAACAGCCGAGAATATTGCTGCTGTAGACGAAAGTGTTGAAGAAAACCCAGGTTTGTCCATTCCTCGTCGTTCTTTGGAATTAGGCATTCCACAAACGTCATTACACCGTATTTTGCATAAAGATTTGGGTCTTTAGGCTTACAAAGTTCAGTTAACACAAGAACTCATGCCGGCCGATCATCAACAACGTCGAGTCTTTGCTGATTGGGTCCTTGAAATGCATGAAAATGATCCGCAATTACATCGAAAACTCATCTTGAGTGATGAGGCCCATTTCCACCTCAATGGCTTCGTTAACAAGCAAAATTGTCGCATCTGGGGCTCGGAAAACCCAAGAGTTATTGTTGAAAAGCCTCTCTATCATCAACGTTTGACTGTTTGGTGCGGTTCATGGTCACGTGGGGTCACTGGACCTTACTTTTTCGAAAATGAGGCTGGAGCAACAGCTCCGGGAATGGACAGATGATTAATGATTTTTTATGGCCGGAATTGGATGGTATTGATCTGGACAACGTTTACTTTCAACAAGACGGCGCTACGTACCATACAAGCAACGAAACCATTGATCTTTTACGGGAAAAGTTTCCGGACCGTGTTATCTCTCGAAGAGGTGATCACAATTGGCCACCGAGATCTTGTGACTTAACACCTTGCGACTTCTTCCTTTGGGGCCACGTGAAAGAGAAGGTCTACGCCAACAGCCCAGCGTCGATTCAAGACCTCAAAGATGGAATTCGTGAGGCTATCGAGGACATAGGGCAGCCACTTTGCGATTTGATTATGGAAAGTTTCATGAAAAGGATATGGTCCTGTAGGCGTGGTCGTGGTGATCATTTGGCTGATGTTATTTTCCATTATTAACGGCATACCTTCTTCTTTATAATGAAATAAAGATCCGATCATTTATCTCAAAAAATGGCATTTTTCTTTGAATATCAAAATAACACCTCTTATTGGAAAGCCCTTTATTTTCAATTTAGAATTTGATACATCCTTTACTAATTTTTACAATTTCTTTGCCTCATATATATATACAATTGAAGAAAATCGGAAGTCAAATCGCACATTAGAAATATTTTTAAAATTCAAAAACAAACGATTAACGAAGAGCTTATTCTAAAACGCTGTGCAAATTTATAGAAAATGAACTTCTTTTCCTTTTTTTGTCATTAAAGCTTCCCATTTATTTCTTTTGCCATTACACATTTACGCTCCACTCAGTTTCTTAATGAGAATTGTGTTTTGAAGTGCATTTCGAACCGAAATTGAACACGCGAATTTTGCACATTTAGTGGTTTACGAAGACATGCCCTTAAATGTGCTTCTTCATCTAATCATGAAATAAATAAAATAAAAAGATTACTCTTTTTGACTTTTTACCGGGTTAAACTTAATTTTGTTCAAGAAAGAATTTTTTGGGATTCTCCGGTATATAGCAAAAGCTATTTTTAAGCGTCTGCAGCAGGCAGAAAACCAAGCTGCACCGATGAGTGGAAGGTTTTCTGCTGACACGAAACGCTTCTTCTTCCTTTTTCTTCTTTATTTTTCAGCCCACTGCGTGGCGGATACAGGTTCGATTCACTTCGAATGAATCTGCTTCTTTAAAAAATTTTTACATTTTTTTAATAAATAAAAAAATTGTTTTTTCTATTTTTCTCAAACTTTTCATTTCTTTCTTCTTTTTTCATTTTTTCATTTGTTTTTCAAATCACACAATTTCGCTATTTGGGACCTGTTATGAGTGAAACCAAGACTTGAAACTTGTCACCAAAAATTAATGGGTTATGCGATGAAATAACAAATTAGAACATTTTTTAGCTTTTGCTATATACCGGAGAATCCCAAAAAACCCAATCATGAAAGTGTTGACAATAATCTTCCTCAAATTTCAAATATTTTAAATACACAATCCGGTGTTCCGCTTGACGAACAGGAAGAAATTAAATATAAGGCGGATATCATTTAAGCCGAATTTAAAAAAAGCGTGGAAAAGTTTACAAACGATATAATGTCAACGGGGATTCCACATACACATATTAATAATATACTTTCATCAGTTACTGAACTTTTTAAGTCGTCATTTAATAACTTGGAAACATATATTAACGCCCAACAGAACCAACATGCGAATAATATTCACCCGGATATCCCAAATATGATGTCTAATTATAAAAACACTTCAGTAAATGAATTAAAAAAGATGAATACATCATATAAAAGAAGTAAGCAATTGAATTCTGACGATGTTTACGTTGCTCCAGTTCCGAAGGACATAGGAGCTAGATGGGAAAAAATATGACCAGTTGAGTAATACATATAAGGATAAATTTGTTCAGTGCACTTTCTAATATATTCCCATATTAAAAACAATACAAGCTCTGTTTAAAAACAAAGAATTTATAATTTATATTTTAAAAAAAATCACAGTTGTCAAAAAGATATTTTTATAAGATTTTGCTGCGGCAATGCATTCCAAACAAGTACTCTTTGTAAGGAAAATGAAAACGCTATTCAATTGCAACTTTTTTATGATGATTTGAAGTAGTTAATCCATTAAGAAATAACACTACAATTCATAAAATAGGAGCAATATATTTTACGATATCGAATTTGGAGTCTCATCACAATTCACATCTCGAAAACATTCATTTAGTCGTTTTGTTTTACACTAATGATTTAAAAAATGAGGGTTGTAGCTTTAATACTGTAATTAAACAGATAATTAAAGACTTAAAATCACTGGAAATGAACAGAATTGTAATAAATAATGAAGTTTAGTTAAAACGGACTTTAGTAAGCCTCAGTCATGATAACTTGGGAGCAAATATTGCACTTGGATTGGTAGAATCTTTTAGGACGAGCTACTTCTGTAGGATTTGCAAAAATTAATCGATCAGACTCGCAACATACTGTTAGAGAAATTCCCGATATGTTAAGAAATTCCCTAGAATATCAAAATAAATTCAAAAGTGACCCAGAGAAGATCTTTCAAGATTATAATGAATCCCAGGGAATCAAAAAGTATTGTATTCTTAACGATTTGTGTTACTTTGATATATTTCAAAATCCGAGTATAAATCTAATGCACGACGTTCTGGAAGGTTGTGTCCCTTTTACGAGTATAATAAGATCTTTTTTAATGCACCTATCTAAAATAAATATAATCCGAATCCAAACCATTAATAGAAAAACTTAATCTTTTCCTTATGGATACTTATACCGTGAAAATTTACCGTCTAACATTAGTTTAGAGAAAAGTTCTACAAATATTGGTTTAACATCCTCTCAAAATTTATGCTTAATTTTACACTTTCCGTTCATTTTTTATAACTATCGGGATTATTTTCCTGAACTTTGGAGTGGAATTACAAGCCTTTTAAGTATCATTAATATTATCTTTGCTCCAAAAATTTCTATTGAAATGATAGAAAAATTACCAATCCTTATTGAGACTCATTTGACTTGTATCATAAATGACTTTAAGCTTCTGTTATGCCATTATCCTTTTGTCATTAAATCAATGGGACCACTTATAAATCTATCTACTACAAGATATGAATCAAAGCACAGATATTTCACGCAACTAAGTGCTGGATTAAATAACTTTATTAATATATGTAAAACATTAGCTATAAGACACCAACAAATGATTTGTCATACCTGGAAGAGTTTATCCTTTAATGAAACACCAAAATGTGGTAAATTAGAAAAGGTTGCAGTTGAAAAATGCCAAGAGTTGAGAGGACATGTTATATTAATAAATGAAATGAATGTGTTCTCAAGTTAATTTTTTTGAAGTAGATAACGGATTTCATTACAAATGCAATTCTTTTTTATATTTAAGCTCCTGTGAATTTTCCGAAATTGAGAGAATCTATGTGATAGGTGATAATCACTATTTTTATTGTTGTACGTATAAGATTTGCGAATTTGATAGTTTCTTTAATTGTTATGTTATTAAAAAGACTGAATGTCATTCCCTTATAAACTATTCTAGAGTACAAAAAACCATATCAATGTTATGTAATAAATAACAAAATATGTATTTTAATGCCTTATACTTTAGCAAACAAAGACTGAAATATTTTTTGTTGTATTTTTTATTATGGTAAGATTAATGAAATTATCGTTTTAAGTACAAAGTTTGTAAAGCCTTTATATCTTTCTATATTTTGAATTTAATAAAAAAGCAATAAAAACAACTGCTCATTTTAATTCTAATTTAACATTTTAACCAAAGCAATGATTTTATTCTCAATTTTAATCCGCTGAAGGTAATGTTTTTTAATAGAAATATGCTATTTAAAAGAAATTAAATTGTTTACTTTAAATATTAGAAGCTACTATTTCAATTTAGTATTTCATTTATTACATTCTAATACACAAGTTGGCGTGAAATTCATTACCTGAGAACATTAAATTGTAACAATCTAATAATATAGTAAAAAATATATCTTTTTAATAGGGAAGTTATTAAAATTACGTATTAATATCTTCAGAATATTACAATTTAATATATTTTTGGTGTTGTCATATATACAATACCAAAAATATTAAATTTTACTCCCAAATTTTTAACCGGTTGATACTGAAAACGCGTTCAAATTAAAAAAAAAAAAACCGTTTAGTCAATAAAGAAATTTATAATGTATTAAGAAAAATTACATGTATTTCACTTTTCCTATTCGAAGAATTAACCAACCTTCTTTCTCTCAGAATACTTGTAAGCGATGATGTTACAAAACTGTATTCAACGCTTTGATAGTCCTTACATTTGGTGACATATACTTGATGAGTGATGGAAGCAAGAAGTAATTTCAATTACAATACCCAAGGTGAACAATTTTATCTACAATATGAGTTCCCTAACAAACAATGTCTCGATTTACGCACTTGTTCAGATGTAAACGAAAGTTTTATAATAATTGAATGATGCCAACATTGGCACGCGCCCCAGTTACTATCACTAGTAGAGCACGTACATACAAACATACATTACTAATCCCTTCAAATTAAACTCATTCCTCTATATTAATTCCTAAATCTTATCACCCTAGACTTCTGGATAAACAGCACCGTACAAGGTGCAAATCTTCTAGATGATTGCATAAAGCACGTTCGCCTTGACATCCTCACCTGGAGTAGCTGCCAGCGTTCCTACCTACGGGAAAAGACAAAATGCACACTTGTATGTATGTATGTATGAACATTGAGTCGATGGCATTTATCCACTAGAATGCCCAGACTGCATCCACCAAGAGAAGTATATGCACCAGGCAGGCTGTAACTAGTATTATAAGGAGATGGGGCCCATGAAGCCTTAATTCGCCATCAACCTTTTCGGGATTGTCGCTGGAGCATAGGCGGCGAGACAAAACGCGAAGGGGTGAGAGGCTTTGGATATACGATAAGGCGATGCATAAATTCACTTTTAATTAGAAAATTAGCCAAAAATATGCGACTCACGATAATCGTATGAATAGTTAGTGCATTACACGTCTTTTGCCTTCTTTATGATGTTCATTAACCCAAACGGAGTTTTGCATCCTACTAACATACGGGTGGCAGGCAGGCAGACGACCCACGACAAAACGATAACGAGAACGTCTTTCGACGGATAATGTAGAGATGGGGGAGCAGCCTGCTTTTTACGCCTCCTTCTAACTATTACCTCTATAGAAAGGATGGCTAAATGGGTAGACAACCAACGACAAATGTTTGTGGGGATGACAAATATGCCTGAGGTGGCTGCCTTTCTAGGAGAGGAGATTTTAATTCTTGTGTAAATCGCTTCTCGCTATAATAGGAATGCCAAAAAATTTCTCTAATTAAGATGTTGCGGGATTGGGGCGCACGGGTTGGATGAAAACTCACTTGAGAAATTGCAATCTAATTTGTGTAACCCTATTATTTCTGGTACATCAAGTTATGCTTGCGCTCATTTCTGTATGATTACAGCGTTACCGTCGTCTCTCTAAATACAAAATGTTTCCATGCGAAATATAAAATAGTACATCACACACACACACTCGTAGCTATCATGTACCCGCAACATGATTTCGTCGGTATGAAATAAATTCCATAAAGTAAAATTATTACATCCTTGCCAGTACTGTCCCATATTTCTGTCATAGAATTACTTTGTTTGCTTGTTTCAATGACAGAATTTATCGTATGCCATCCTTATATAGCTCCAGCAAAAATATCCATCTACCAAGTCATATGAACTACTGGCATAGTCTTTATATAGGACGAAAGAGTATAGGGGAAGAAGAGAACGGAGATGAGCATGAAAAAAAAATCGGTATAACGAACGATATCAAAATCCTGCACAGTTCTACTACACTCAACAATCTACGAAGCTGAGCATAAATATCTGCGGATCCCATGATGTGGCACTACCAAGTGATATATGCGAGAAGTTAGTAGTTCTGAAGGCGTCACCTAAAAACTATAACTTTGTCCCAGGATATCTCTTGTGCCATGTAACAGAGAGGATACCCAGTATAGCGTATATAGAACGACTCTCTGTATACTATATATGTACATATATTCTTACTTACAGGACAGGCCGTATGTTATAGTATATATGCTAAGCTCCTTGGCAGCATCCTTCGAGGAGATCTTTTAGCTATACCGAAGAAAGGACATTCCATATATATTAAGAACATGGACGAAAAGATGGTTATTTCTCAAGCTAAAACTTATCCACCCGCTTCGTTATATGGCGTACACACATGTCTTATTCTGCTGACGAAAACAAATAAATCAGTCGAACTTTGATGACAATGTCATTCCATTCCTAAATATCTCTAGATACACTATGACACATTTGAATCTCTCCTTAACTCTATTTCAGTTATCATCGTGAATTTTGATACTATACAGAAATCATTTAGATTGAAATGTTCTTAGTTTTGTGTGCCATCTTATGACCAAGGTCGAAGATCTGATGGAGTACAGCATAGACACATGGATGGGTCATCATATTTCTTTCATTCAATAGCATATAAACGATGCCGAAGCAAGGAAGGACACAAAAAAAAAAACGATATTCTATATGTAGTATACGCATATAACAACAAAAATGACAATCGACCAACATTCGTACAGTTGAAGGATAAAAATGAATGGAAGGAAAATTTATTCGCCCGTTACAGCATGCCAAAAATCAGACCGAACGCAGTAAACTATGCTATCTCTATGAAAATGGTCTATTCCCGAGCCCTGATTTCCAGATATTAAAATAAATCTTGTCTTGGGGACGGATTTATATGAATTTTGGCAAGCCAACATTGAATACATCATAACGTCTTCGCCCGTCTGGGTCCTGGTCCTGATTATTTATTTGATTTGGTTGGTTCGTTC